>CM057241.1:31375081-31441575 GCA_029931835.1 Etheostoma nigrum
CCTAGGGAGGTGTTCCAGGCACGTCCAGCTGGGAGGAGGCCTCGGGGAAGACCCAGGACTAGGTGGAGAGATTATATCTCCAACCTGGCCTGGGAACGCCTCGGGATCCCCCAGTCGGAGCTGGTTGATGTGGCTCGGGAAAGGGAAGTTTGGGGTCCCCTACTGGAGCTGCTGCCCCCGCGACCCGACTCCGGATAAGCGGATGAAGATGGATGGATGGATGGTTAAGTAGGTCCATTTTTACTGTATTGACATTACAGAAGTCTCTCGTTATCATCTTGTATTCTACTTGTCGCAAAGTGACGCATGCGCGACTCAAATCTGCACTCGCCTCACATTGGGCAGTGACATGGGGTAATTCTTAAAATATATGTCTGTTCCTAATTGAGATCAACTAGTTTTAAGGGCAACATGAAACCATTTTATTAGTTAGTGAAGTGACCTTACCTTTTCTGCTTTCTGTTAAGTTATTATTGAATTATTAACAACAACTGAACTGCATTGTAAAAACATGACTTTTTAAAGGCTATTAACCTCACATGTTTTCTCATAACCTTTATTTAATCAGGAAAGGATACTGATAATTATGCTTGCTACTTTTCAGTGATGCACTGTTTGACATTCAGTCCATGCTGTGATTTCACATTTAACAGCTCCCATTTACACCCGCAGCAGCTCCACTGAGAGTTAAATACAGTTATCATTAAGTATTGTAATTTTAATCTTTTGAATCCATTTAGCCTCGCCTTCCAAGTCTACTGTACTTATAGCACGCATTTCCAACAATACCTTTTGGCAGCCTTTAGAAAGCAGGTACACAAAAAAATGCCATTTCCCGCACATAAACTGTGGTGAGAATGTCAATCAGTGATGAGCCTCACACATACAGTATTACCCCTCAATGCTGGGCAGATCTCCTCTCACCCTACATCTCTGCATTTTGGCTTTTGGTTCCTTTTACCTGTTTTGACAGCACAATACCCCTGCAGCACATATTCACTCATCCACTCCTCATGGTTTTATTATTTTGCGGTTAATAATTTAATCTGTTAGTATACCAGTGTGTCTCCTATTGCTGCCCCAGTTCACAGAGTGGGGCTAGGACTATGCCAACCGTTTTCTGCATCTGGCCCCTGCTGTGTAATTGCTGCATCCTGCTGTAGAGGGACCAGTGACAACAACACTGACAGTTACCCTGTAGCCTCTCAAGAAATGTCTCAACCTGATTTGACCTTTTATTGTTATGCTTGCTGGTCTACATGAGACCTGTCTGATGCTCTGGCTGAATGTGTCAGCCCTGTGTCTTAAAAATCTAGAAAATTTTCAGTCAACTTGGCTAAGTCATGTGCCATCCTGATGTAACACTCTCTGTTTATCCCTGTCATGCTATATTTGGTAATGTTATCGCTGAGGGTGTGTCATACTGAGCTGACAGTGCAGCAACCCCAAGGGAACTAACAGCTATAGAAATGTCTGTCATACTGTGTTAGCTACTGCTCAGGAGAAGGAGCAACACTCTCTGTGTTACTTCCAAAAGAGCTTGTTCTCAAGTGTAACGGCCAGCTTTGAGTGGTACATCTTGACTTTAGTATCCCAGCATGCTGCTGTTGCCAGCAAACACAGGCAATAGAACTGATGTGTGTCCTCGCTGAGCTATATCAAGAAATATGAGATGAGATTTATACTCAGAATCAGATTATTTTTTATTTATTTGGTTCTTAATTAACTGTTCTTAATGGGTCCACGCTAAATACACAAAAAAAATCACATTATTGACCATCAGTGGTGAAGCACTGGACCAGATTATTATCTCTGGTAAAAAGTAAGAACACCTTGTGATGATGGACCTTCCTCCTCTTTAAACCTACTTAATAGATGTTTGCAAAGAGATGCACCGCACTTCCTCTGTCCATAGAGCACGCCTGGAGTCAAATATCATACTCTTGGACCTACTGTATTCAGAAACCAGCATCAACTATGCATTGCTTTGCATTGTGGTATAATCAGTATACAATGCATGCATTTTTTAATACACATGGCAGATAATTTACAAATCTAAAATATAGGCGAGGTCCTAGACAGCTGCCCTTGGCAATTGTAGTGATTTAATATTTTCAGTGTCATAGTTTTTTTCTGTTTCATTTTGTCCTGTTGGTATTTGTTCATGGTTATGTTTTACCCATGTTCTCTGATTGGTGTAATTCTATCCATGTGTATGGTTTAGACTTCAGTTTCCTGTTTTATTTTGTAGTGTGTTTCTCCTGTGTTGTGTCTTACTCGTCTCGTTACCTTGTGTTTTTCGCCTCTGTGTTTTCTTTGTCTGATGTGCGATCGTTGTTGTTATGTGTGTCTTTTCCTTTGTTTCTCTCTGTATCTGGGAAATTTATTTCTAGTGTTTTGGGTTATTCCTAATCTCCTCTGCCCCGAGTGTTTTTGGATTTTCTTTTTGACTGCTTTATTTAATAAAACTTTGAAACCTTATGTTACCTCCTTGTCTGCATTTTTGGGTCCAAGCCTGAAATCCACTGTTCAACAAAAGTTAAATCTATAAGATCCAAAGCTGCACTGAAGGAACCACCATTGATGTTCTTTCAATGTGTTTCAAACAGTAATCTGTTAATCGTGTTTCCACCAACTACTGAACGCCTGCGGATCCGCTCTGGAATGCAGCAGAGTGAATAGCTTTCCATTAAAGTCAATGGCTCTCATTTCTGAAAAGTGCATACAACCTAAAACAGGCGTAGGACAGGCATACGCCAATTCCTGTGCTAACTTTGGCATTTATAAATTTGAACGTGAGCGTAGGCTGCGAAAAAATCTCACGTCCGGTCTGACCTCGTGTATGCAAGTTTTCAAGTCAGTGTGGACTTTCAATGCAGCATGTAACAGAAGAAGGAGAAGTCATCACATGATCACTTGCCAAAGGCAGATATGAGTCTTTTAGAAGACCTCTCTGAGCCGAGCAACAGTGCCCACGTAGCCTATACACACGAGCCAGGGTGTGTGTGTGGGGGGGGGGCTCTGCTATACATTGTTTTTGCCAGTGGGGTTCTGCACAACATCGCGCAGGAAAACATGGTGCCATAAATGTAGTGATGGAGCCAGCTGATGCCCAGAGAGCAGGGTCCAGCACTGCCCCAACTGGGGGCTACACCAAGGAGACAGGATGTTACTCCTCGCTTTCAAAAGGTATAGTGGTATGTTTGGGAATGATATTCAATACAAGAAACATGACGATGCACAGCATTTTTAATTTAATCTTCAGGTTTTTGTTTGTTTTTTAAAGTGTTGTTAATGGCCACAAGTGAACGATTTCTTTCTGCCATTGACCGACGTATTTCGGCTTGTTTTTCCAGCCCCTCTGCTGTCAGGAGACAGGGTCGGGGTGGTGGTGTGGCACAGGGGGGGGGGGGCGGAGAACACGCGCCCTCCAATACAGCTGTTGCCTGACTCTGACTCACGAAAAAAACATGAGTAAAATTAAAAAAAACATTACAATAACTTCACTACTGTGTGTGTATATAGGTCCACCTACATGTAGGCCTAAGAGATTGCAATATAATTCTGTATATTACTATTATTAAAAAGTGATGAATTGGATGTGATCTTTGGTTCACCACGTAGCAAATCCTATATGTTATCTAACATGTGACTTAAACATATCCTGTATAAAGTATGTCTAAGGTATTGAAAGCTAGAGTGTGTTCATTGGGTTACCACTCTCCAAGCTTCTGCGGAGCTTGTAAATTGACGCTGAATCTTTGATAAAATAAACCTTCTAATCAAGAAACAGTGTAGAGGCGGCTTTCTTTCAACACATCATCCAGCATTGTTGTTCAGACACCACACTGTGAATAAGGTTGTATAATGGTACAATAGTTGGGAAGGGTAACTAAAACACTGTGGCCATTCAGTACCTCACACAGAACTCCACAGATGATGATGATGTCTTACAGAGAATATATCAAAGCCTGGAATGAAAAAAGCTATAGCGTGAAATAACAAAAAAAAACAACATCCAGCCTAGAATGAGTTATCAGTCAGACTCTGTCCTCACACTCCTTTCAGCTGATAAAAGCTTACCAACTAATCCTCCAGTATTTCCCAGAGCACTGCAGATTTCTTCTGCCTCACTGCCTACATTTATTTCCCATTTTCCCCTGCAGCTTGACCAACATTTATGTCACTGCTGAACAGTCAACAAATCACGCTCCCTCAAATGGGTTGACACTGTACATGTGAATTTGTAGCTAAGTAAGTGTTAATCATGGCTGTAGTCGTGATACTGGCTTTTAGATATGCCTTTGATAGTTGTTTTTTTGTTCCTATGTTGTTTCTTTATTATCATTCTGTCCTGGTTCAGGGCGCTGGGTTTTAAACCAATTATCATTCTCAGAAAAAAAACTAGGGACAGATATAACACTCTCACCTGGGTGTCTCCTTTGATGGAAGATTGATGTCATTAGTCTAATTAGGGGACTTCTTGACTTATCCCCCTCCCTCAAGAGGCTTTGCTTTCGGCCAAGTCGCCATTGTGAATACAAAAATGTTCTTTAGGAACAGGGGCGATTCCAGGATTGCATTGGATAGAACAACACAATGGAAAACACATCACATTCATTATTCATTTTACTTGTTTTTTTTTTCCACAAATTCTGTATCCAAACACACTACACATTTTCTACAGGCTAGATATTTGGAAACAATTTAAAAAAATGAATTGGTCATGTGACAAGGGCTGGGAAGATTTTTTTGTCACAGAATATCATAAGTGGAATGCACTTAATTTATTAATTACAAAATTGTATTAATTAGTTTATTAACTTGCCTCTAACTTCAACAAAGAAAATCTTGCTGTACACAGTTTTCAGATAACAGGAAACAGAAATAAAGAGCAATACACAATTTGCAAGGTGCTCTGCAGTAAGTTCAATATGTTTCTACTTCTAAACTGGCCCAAACATTTTAACAAAGTACACAGCTGCCATGCAATGGGTGTTTAAAGTAGATATCTATTTACCAAATGGAAAGGATGACAAATACAAAGTGAGCAAAGTGACTAAGAGGCTGATACACGTACGCACTTGTGGGTAATCTGTGAGGGAACATTGCTTACAGATGTACTTGTACCACTTAGCCTGCCATTTCTGCCCCCCCACCCTGATTCAAGTACAAATATCAATGGACAATCTCCCTGTGTATCACAAGATAATTCTTATGTTGGAGACACAAGTGTTTTTTTATTATTGCTTGGCATCCAGTTTTACGATAATGTTATTTTTCATGATTAAACTACTAAAATCAGTTTGCCCTTCATTGCCGTTCATTTAAAAGTCCAACGGTGGAGACTCTTGTACTAATGTCTGTGCATATTATAAATCTCTGATGCTGAATGCATGCCAGAATTGATTTTGGAATTAAATGTTGCAATGAATGTATCTCATGGTGTATCCTTGAGTTGCCTCCTAAATGTGCTATATATTTCAGAGAGATGGGAACAACCTCCAAATAACTGGAGAGAAGTTGTTGACTTCAGATGCTGATTAATACTGCATAGTCCTTCCAAAAAATGTCCTCATACCCAGGGCTTATATATTTATATATATATATTTCTTGCCATGGTGCGTGTGTATGCGCATAGACTATAAAATCTGATTTATATAATTTGACAAACTGTAAATGAAAGTACAAGGTGAAACAAGCCTCTGGTCTGAACACTTAAACACTAAACAAAGTCCCGCAGATACTGCAGTGAGGCGGGACCATTAGAGCTGGGGCTTTACACAGAGTGTGTCAGTTGGTCACCTGTCAATGTCGTCATATATATACCCTTTGACCCTTTGACCCTTTGACCCCTCCAGTTGCTCTAACCTACAGTACATCAAAAAACAGAAAACTGGAGATAACCTAAAGAGTAACAGTATAACATACCGTATCACTGAATTATATTCATCATTTTGTTAATTAATTACATGCCTCTTTACAACACGTTAATACATTAGAAACATAATGTATTGATATTATATTTACTATCATTCCAGCTTACTATAGTGTTGACAAGTAGCTCATACTAATGCTTGGTGGCTGAACTGTACCATAACACTATACACTGTAACAAATGTAACTTAGAATTTACAGTAACTTACTGTTACATTTGTCCAACAAGTTACTGTGAATTCTTTTTACAGTAAAGGTACCGTACTTCCATTTACTGTATTTTATGTATTCATAAATATAGTGTGAATTTTTACAGTAATGCTTTGACTACTATGATTTCAACTGTTATATTTAGACTACTGTGATTTTGTCATGTCAACAAGGTTATAATGTACCTTTACAGCATTCTACTGTAAAAAGCATATACAGTAGTGTTACTGTGAAATCTAACTGGAGATTTCACAGCCATTATTGACAGTGTAAGGTTACGTAGCTCTAATGTACTGTAGCTCTAATTTAAGTGTATAGCTGTGTGTTGTATTGTTGCAGGTGTAACAGGCCGGCTACATTGCACGGATGTGAACAACCTTCCACTATAATCTATGAAACTGGCGGCACCGGACAGAGAGCAGCGTAGTGGTGGGCTGCTCCATGTAACTCTGCTCTAGTGTTAAAACAGGACAGCTTTCTATCTATATATTTTACGCCAGGTGTTTGCGGCTCTTTCACATAAATGGATCATAAAGTGTCTATATTTCTTTTAAATGCATCAGCATCAAATGATTGTTCATCTACGCTATCAAATTTGTTAAACAGAGTACTTATGGATTACAGTCCCAGAAGACTATTATGTTGAATGTACCTCAAGCCCGGACAGAGTTGTTCAAAAAGGCTTTCATGGTTGCTACAACGTGACCTACAGAAAACACTCAGACTAATTAATGACACTTTTATTTAATTGAAATCCACTCGGGTTGTCTTTGCCTCTTTTGTGTTAGTTTTGTAATTTTAAATTTTTGTTAAATGTAACTAATTTGTCCTGCCATCTTGGCCAAGTCTCTTTAGAAAAAGAGATTTTATATCTCAATCAGACTAACCTGGTTAAATAAATTTAAAAAATCTGCTCCGCTAACGGGCCGCATACGTTACACGTTCAATGTAGCCATAAGCATACGTGTCTTATGAGCTACAATTTTCTATGCTGTGAAAATCTATTAGACTTTTTCTGTAGTTATATGATCGTGGACTTTATAAGCATTGGGCTTCCACGTGCTGCTTCTCAAACGTATCCTTTTTTGTTCTTTGGTGAAAGCTCATTTGTCTATGTTTGTGTTTTTTGTTTTTCTATTTTACAGAATACTGTTTTTTGAGATAAATTAGAAATTTAATATTTTTCAAAATTTGAAATCAAACTTCATGGTGTTATCAGAAAGTCAGTTTTGATTGTGGCAAAGCTATCAAGCTAGTCACCACAATGGGTGGCAATAGCTCAGTCTGTAGGGATCTGGGTTGGGAATCGGAGGGTCGTGGTTCATGTCCCCGTTCGGAGGAGTGTGGGCTGGTAGCTGGAGTTCACCTCCTGGGCGCCAAGGTGCTCTTGAGCAAGGCACTGAACCCCCCTCAGCTGCTCAGAGCGCCGGCAGCCCACTCACTCTGACATTAGTGCATGTATAGGACCGGAGCATGTGTGTGTATTTCAGGCCTGTGTGTAAATTGTAATTTCCCCATAGGTGATCAATAAAGAGAATAAATTAAATTAAAATTTAAATTGTTCCGGTCTTCTGTAGTCATGGAGATGATGAGCGTGTGTCACTGCTCCATCTTAGACACAAGCGAGATACTGTAGCTCTGGCCTGGGAAGGCCCAGGGCCATGGTGTTCGGTTCCACACACACTATTAATCTAAATGAATACACTACTTTTTTGAAGTTCTAACCAGGGAGTGAGCCAGCTGACCTTTTCCCTGTCTAGATGATAATATAATTGCCGCTGTTCATCATGTCATTCCATGCCCACACAGCTATAATCTTTGTGAGTCATACTTGTGTATATATCTATCTCTCTCTACGTCTCGCTCCCCCGTAGGCCTCCCACTAAGAGTCAGGTTCTTTCTGAGGATTCTTTCTGTTTGAAGGGAGATTTTCCTCTCCACTGTCACACCAAATGCTTGCTCTTTGGGGGGATTGTTGTGTCTCTGTAAATTATCTCTGTAAAGTGTCCTGAGACAACTTCTATTAGAATTTGACACTAAGTAAAATGGAATTTAACTGAGTTAAGTAGTATTCATTTGTACCATGTTCATGTCTTAGTTTGACTTGTTAGCATGCTAACATTTGATCATTGTCACAAAACACAACCTGTGGACTTGATGATGGCACTAAATGAGAAGGGATCGCCAAAGTGATTAGAATTCATCAGGATGGATGAAATTCTGAGTTCAGCAAATTCCAATCCACCAAACAGTTGTTAAGATATTACACAAAGAAACACAAATGTTGTAGAGAGGAAGAGGAACAGTCTCTCCTTCTCCTCTAGCCTCTGCTGAGCCTCGCTGCCTTCAACATTTAATATTTTTAAAAAGCTTCTCATATCCATAGACTTGAACTCTTGCCTTAGTGAACTAACTAGCCGTGTAAGTGGCGCTGCCTGTAAGTGGTGCTCACACTGGTATGGAGAAGTAGATCATGCTGCTTGTGTTTTTCATCAACAATATCATATTATTTTCGAAGGCTTTAATGCGTAATTGGAATGAGAGATGAATGGATCCGGGGCTATATTTTGTAACTGTTCTTAGTTTTGTAAATTATAACATCTAATCATTTAGAGAACCTTTAGCTTTAGCTCTGACGGCCAGACCTGACGGCGCTCATGGGAAGCAGTACAGGTGCTATCACTGATCCTGATTCATCATACAGCTAACAGCACCTCCCAAACTCCCCAACCCCCCCATAGCCAAATGCAGATCTGTTGCAGCTCTGCTACACTACATCAAACACTCTGATTTAGTTCAGATAGTTTCCTTCGTTGACAGTATTGCCAAAAAGAGACAGCAGAAGGTCTACCTGGCCTGAATACATACAAAGTATTTCATTTTTCATTGTTCCTTGGTGGAAACACATCCATCATGGGACACACACTAAACTAAACTCTCCATTAAAATGGATTGCCGTAAATAGAAAACAAAATTGATTATGATCATTTCAATGTTAGGTGTAAAGCTTCCTGAAATAAAGGACAAAAATTATGAGACCTGATGATGAAAAAACAAGTCAAGAAGCTATTTGAAAAGAAGAAAACAGCTTATAAAAACCAAGACAATATTAACTGTGTATTCTGCACATTTGAGTCTTTAAACTCAACTTCTTACATTATCCTTTATTTATTTTACCAAATATGTACTTTTATACACAAGAGAGAGTGAAAACGTCCAAATCATTTCTCTCTCTCGCTCTTATTTTCAAACTAACTCACAGATTCCCTCTTACTCATTCCCTTGATTCAGCTTATTCCTCCTGTCAATCAATGATCACTTGGCTAAACTGGCTCTATTACCATGCAAATCCTGCCAAATTACCATACTTTCCCATCAGTTCTGTCCAGCTGGAACCTGCACGTATCATAGACTTTACTATTCCACTTCTGACTCTGCACTATATTATTTATTGATATTATAATATGGTTTAGCTTCATGGCTGAACTGAATGCTCCCAATGGATTCATATAGTTCTATTGGCAGTTTTAACGTCAGATTATTCGTACAGCATTATAAACAGGACTTTTGCCAATATGTAATTGAACTGGTGTAAATCGATGTCTTGAGTTGATTATTAAACTGGACTAATACACACTGATCTGTCACCGGCCTGGCAGATAAAATGTTAAAACAAGCTGTCATTTTTACAAGTTAGTATTTTTACAAATTAAACAAGACATACCATAGCTAACTGTTAGTAGTTGCTGGTAGATGGATTCTTTTGGAAGAAGTCCGGCTGCCTTCAGGGTGCATGCTAAACTAAAGACTAAACGGGCACAAGAGTATTTTATTTTAATACATTTGATAAAATGAGAACCTATTTTAGTGCCTCCTCCCAGCACCGAGTCTGGGGAGAAGTGTAAGTGCTGTTTAAATATGTGCTGTGTTATGACGCATAATTAATGCACAATGCACTCAATAAATAGGAAATGTGTTTAATGTAAAAGTACTGTAGATGTAATAGTTAAAGATTTGGTCTTCTGTGTTTTGTTTTTCTCGGAACTAAAGTTCCCTGTTGTGGTTTCCGCTGCGATGGAATTTTTTTAATGGACCCTGGGAAGTCCAGCGTTAGCACATGTGACGGTGCTCGGTGGTAGTGATGGCCAAATGAAGCTTCGGGAACCAGTGTCTTTATTTTCTGAGCCCACTAGATGGCGCTCTGTTCAACAATTGGTTGAGAATACATTGAATTGTAAGGCCTTACCCCTTTCTCTTAAAACCAAGAGCGCCATCTAGTGGACTCGGAAAATAAAGACACTGGTTCACGAAGCTTCACTTGGCCATCACTACTCGGCGGGTTAACTGGAGTTACACTGGCCAAGGCGAAGAGTAACGCACTTTCAAGGATTTACAGACCTCTTTTCAGGACAAGCAGCCAACGAGTTGTCATGGTGTGACGTGGATGCATTAGCCTAAGGACAGAAGCAAGCAATAAACCCCCGTTCCAAAGAACCAACCTGTGTCTATGTTGTCGTGAAGAGAGCTACAAGAAGCATATGTGCTTCCCCTGTTTATAACTCACTAGTGCAGTGTCCGATGGCTTGGCCTGTGGTATTGCTGCTTATAGAATTCATCAAAACCAAATTGTAACCCAAAATTACTTACAGAAAGACCCCAAACCCATTCACACGCAACTCCCCTGTACACCCTACTGCTGACTTACTGATTTACCTGACAGATTCAGAATGGAATCACAAAATATCACAATGACAATGTGGAGTAATCAGATATTATCCTCATGGACTCAAGCAGTGCGCTACCCACCAGGCCCGTTATGAGAGCTAATCAGCACATTTCTGCGTTCATCAACCACCAGAACTGGACTGTGTGTGTGTATGTGTGTGGGCACTGATAGAGAGAGAGAGAGAGAGAGACGGTGTTGTCTTGTGTCGTATGATCATTAACAAATTTAACATTTCAGCAGAGGTGTTAATTTCCATACAGGTTTAGTGGCTTGACAGTTAACAGTGAAGTGGGGATTTGATTGGCGGGTGTATTTTGCTGACGGTAATGTTATTAGCTAGCAGTAGACTTAATTAAAATTGTTGCGTCTGCCCGGTTCAGCTCTGAGATTGTCTCACATTGCTCAGTGAAGTAATAATCTCAGAGATGACTTTATGTTCTGCCTCTTGTTAGAAGTGGGGAATGTCACACTGCACAGTCTCACAGAACCTTAATACTTAGTGTCTGGCATTTTTTTTATATTTAATGTTGGCAAATGGCTTTTTGTTGACACGGAAAAGCGTAGCGCCTTTTATTCGCCAACCTTATTCCACACAAGTCACGATGTTCCTTCCGGCTATCTGCCCGTGCTCCAGGGGCCTCATTTATAAAAGTTACGTGAAGCAGAGTGACATTTGCGGTTGCAACATTCCTCGCAAAAGTCGGAATCTATAAAGAATTTCCATGAAGTAAAAATGTGCCCAGTTTTCAGCAACCTTTTTGACAGTGCATGTGATGGTGCGTAACGCTCCCGAGGCTTCGCAGACGGCGTTTCAGTGACCGCCGATGGTAACAGGAAATATCCCATGGATAAAGTACTCTGGATGCAGAGCGCACAGCCTGCATCCAGAGTACCTGCGCCACTTCATTACCCTGATGGAGCCAATATGACTCCAACGTCAGAGGAATTTTCAGAGAGCCATGAATGTCAACTGAATGACATAGCAGACCAACAGACACACAGAGAGACAGACCAACAGACAGACAGAGAGACAGAAACACAGAGACACAGACAGACACACAGAGACACAGACCAACAGACAGAGAGACAGACCAACAGACACACACAGAGACACAGACCAACAGACAGGCAGAGAGACAGACCAACCGACACACAGAGAGACAGACTGACAGACAGACAGAGACACAGACCAGCAGGCAGGCAGAAAGACCGATAGACAGACAGACAGACAGATGGACCAAAAGACATACACACAGACAGAAAGAAATGGAGTCATGCAGCTAGCACAGAGAAAATGATATGTCCTTGCACACTGTCGAAATAAAGTTGGACCTATTTCCAAACGTGTATAAAACTACAAAAAGATGATACTTGCTTTTTAAATGGCAAATACACACTATGGAAAATGTCTGCACATGTCTGATGTCTCCAGGGAGCTACTGGCAACACGTGCACTACAGAAGCATGAGCTGAAGCCAGAGGGCTTCACAGCTTCAGCTCTGACCTACTTACCTGGGTGACATGCTTTGTTTGTTTGTGAGCAATCCATGACGCAGAAGCCCTGAGAAAAAGGGCGAAGAGAATGAGTGCTAACATAGAGTTGAAATACAGCAAATGAAAAATCATTTGAAGACAGAGGTAGGCCACTAGGACAGATTAAATCAATAGTTCCTCCAGGAGGGGGTGACGTGTTTGTGGGCCAAAGCTGCATCGCTAAGTATCTGGCTTTCATCTTTCTCCATACCTAAGGTCAAACTAACTGTGGCTGTGGTGAAGTGTAACACTGTGTTGGCTACACGGCAAACATGGCCTATCAGATATCAACATTATTTTTACATAAAACAAGTGCGATTGAGAAGCGCCTGGTTAGCATACACCCCATGTGCAGCGGTCTGGGATGATTTATGACACGAGTTAGCAGACCTTGCTACATTAATCGTGTGATGTTGCTAACCATGTCCTCTATTTCAAGCTGCGTTCTGCTATATTTACCTACATGAGGAGTTGGTTTGTACCGCAGCAGCCGGTGGCGGACAGGCTTCTCATGTTGAGTGTATACCCTCATGAAAGCCAAAAGAATATGATATGGTCTCACTTACTAAGCAAATATAGTGTTTGCAGTGTCTATTGATTGTTCTGCTTCTCCTTCATCTGTCTCCCACATGATCTCCCCCCTCCACCCAACCACAGTAGGAGAAGGTCCCTAGTCTCTGCAGAACGCCATCACATCGTGCCCTACATCCCACTGATGACAGAGGTACACACTGCAGAAAGTGGCTGTTATCCAGCCTTAAAACCATATTTCCATAAAGTGTGCTGTGTACTTTTGAACAGCACAGCGCACTGCAGAGACATGTTCCTGTGTTCAGTGTGTGCTGCTGTAGCTACAGAAACCATGATTTACCCTCACATTTCACCTTAATCCAATCCAACTTTATTTGTAAAGCACATTTTAAAACTAATAACAGACTAGAAAAATGAAATGCAGAGTACAACTCTCAAGCCGGTTTAAAGGCCAATGAATAAAAGTGAGTTTTGAGTTGTGATTTAAAAATGTGAAGGCTTGGGGCCAATCTGACATGCAGAGGCAACTCATTCAGCCTTGGGGCCACGACTGAGAACACTCCATCAACATTATTTTTGAGCCGCGTTCTAGGGACAACAAGGAGTCAGCAGACCTTAATGACCTCAGAGGAGCTTCAGTAGGTCAGCGATGTACGCTGGGGCTTGACCATGAAGAGCTTTAAAAACAAACAACAGAATTTTCAAATGTATCCTAAAACAAACCCTAACCAGTGAAGGGAGGCAGAACAGGTGTAATGTGAACTTGTTTACGAGTGCCGGTAAGGAGTGGAGCAGCAGCATTTTGAACCATTTGTAATCTGGAGATGGAGGCCTGGTTAATACCTACATATAAAGCATTACAGCAATCCAGGCGAGTTGTAATAAAAGCATGTATAACCCTCTCAAAATCATTGAGGGTCCTGGGGGACGCCTTGGGACAGATGAGCAGGGCAGGTGGCACAGTTATTAATGCTGATAAGCTGTTGTCTGTTGGCGAGATATGATTTTAGCCAGGAGACGGTAGTACCGGTGATGTTGAGAGAGGAAACAAGGCGGGAGAGGAGAATGGTGTGGTTGATGGTGTTGAAGGCGGATGCTGAGGTGACCAGAGTCTGAGGAGAGGAGGGGGTCGTTGGTGACTTTGAGGAGGGCTGTTTCTGTGCTGTGCTGTGAGTGAAATCCAGATTGAAATGGTTTGAACAGGTCATTGGGGTTGAGGTGGGCTTTTTTGTTGGGAGGCAATAACACATTCCAATTTTTTCACAGAAAAGGAAGATTGGAAACAGGCCAGAAATTGTTCAAATTATCAGGGTTGAGTCCAGGTTTTTAAGGTTTAAGGTTTTTAGGTCTTGTCTTCAATAATACTGTACAGTATGTAACACACTGTATGAATGTAGGGTTTACACTACATACACTACACTACTATTATACAGTAGGTTATGTTTATGTTGAGTTTATAGGCATGTGTTGGTGTCCATTGTGCTGTAATACATTCCAGGCACACATTAGGAGTTCAGCATTTAGTGAGAAAACTCAGACTAATATAATAAACTGTAACAGCTCCAGCTCCTTGTCAGTGCTTTACATGTGAAGCGCTTGAGTGTCTATGATTTTATTTAGCTCTAAAATACTGTTTTCAGTCAGGCAGTCTCCTTTCCTTCAGGTCTACATGTGTTCTCTTCACATTAGTTACACAATGCTCCCACCTCGTGGTTCAATATCTGCTCTGCAGTCTTTACCCTCCTGTTGTCCTCGGGTCAAATTTGGCCCGTTTTTAAAGTTTCTGTATCAGAAATATAGGTTTCTTTCAACCAAATTACCCAAAAATAACAAGGATGGTTCCATACAACGTTCTTCACAAGTAAAATTAAACATCCGTTTCAGTTTCTTTCATTATATTTTGGGACTTTTATTCAATATTATAGCATATTTCTGCTTTAACTAAAAAATGAGGTATGCTATCATAAAAATGAGGTTTATTGACCTTGAATTCCAAAAATAAGTGTGAAACTAGTGTTCATAATTTTGTGTTAGTGGTGTATATACTGGTGGAAAAAAAGCATTAAACTTTAGAAAAAGCGTGGCCGGGTTAGCTCAGTTGGTAAAGCAGGCGCACATATAAAGAGGTCTACATGCTCAAAGCAGCGGACGCAGGTTCGACTCTGACATGCGGCCTTTTGCTGCATGTCATTTCCCTTTCATGTCTTCATCTGTTCTATGGAAAATAGAGGCATAAAATGCCCCAAAAAAATCTTGAAACTTCAGAAAAAGAGTAAAAAATGTCAGAAAAATCAAAAAAGAACAGAAATATCAAAACAAGTGACAAAATAGCAACAAAAACATTGGAAAAACAACAACTGAAACTGAACAAAAAGCGACAAAACGTTTAAAAAATGCAAGGAATATTTAAACTATTTATTTTTTTTTACAAATTTTGAACAAGGGTTAAGCGAGTTCTGTCCTGAGGTTGTCTTTTTGCCTTCTTACAGTGTATGCTAAATTAAAGGACAATACTCAGCTGAACACATTAAGAAAATATTGAGAGCATGAAGCCAAAACTACAGTTGAATTAGATTCACTTGAACATAAAAATGAGCAAATTAATAAGAATGAGCTGTGTTGTTTGATGTAAATGTAAAACACTTTCATATTAGTAGAAATAAAAGGAATGTCTGTGGATCAGAGACAACCACTCAGTCCTGCTGGTCTCCAGTTTATTCCATCAGCGTCTCTACGCCTTCGTCTTGGCTCTCCTCGACAACTTCTTGTTCTGCTCGGCTTCGATCAGTCTGCTGCCACAGCTCTTGATCTCCTCGCGGGACGGACAGCACTCTTCTTCTTCTTCTTCTTCCTCCTCTTCCTCCTCCTCCTCCTCTTCCTCACCATCATCATCATCACTAAGCTGGAGAGTGTCTGTTAGGGAAAGGGATAGTTCTCAGTCATGACATCTGGACACAAGCATAAAATTGAAAATCAACACTTTTGTTGACGCGTTTGTCACTTTTTTGACATTTTCAACACTACGTAACGCTAACTTATTAACTTTAGTTTCACAGTTATGTTTGGAATTTATTGTCAATAAACCTCATATATAGGAAATTATACCTAATGTTTGAGTTAGAAAAGCAGAAATTAGGAATTATTTAGACTAAAATTAAAGGAATTAATGTTGATGGATAATCACAGACTGGAATATGTCAACTTTTACTCAATACTATTTCAAAACCACTTCAATTATTTTCTCCAAATGCTATAAAATTGAATAAGACGCCCCAAAATTAATGAAAGCAGAGATTTGTACTTGCCAAAGAGCATTGTGTGGAATCAATCATGTTATTTTGGGGAATTATAATTGGGTAGTTAAAAAGAACATTAATATAGGAAAAGGGGTCAATTTGTCCCGAGGACAACATGAGGATTAAAGACACTTTGAGTTTTCACACCCCAGATCTAATCAGTCAACATATGCTTCCCAACGGCCGAGGGAGATGACCGCCTACCAAGATCCAGGATATGTTCGAGGTTTCTGCCTGTTTCCCTCTCCTGATTTTCCTCTCCGCTGTTGCACTAAATGCTTGCAGTGTGGGAACTGTTGTGTCTCTGTAAATGATAGAGTGTGGTCTAGACCTATTTTATCTGTAAAGTGTCCTGAGATAACTACTGTTATGATATGACACTTTAACACTATAAGAATCCCACCTTATGGAGCAGCTGTCTCTCAGCAGAGGTAACAGTTTGGGGTTTTCTTTCCAAACCATTTTCCCAGTATGTTGTATATATGAACTACTGATTGTTCTGAGGAGTTTGGGACCTAGAGTGGTTTCTGACTCCTCGCACTTTCTTTAGATCAGTACTTTCCCATTATGATGTGTGTGCACAATCTAACATGTGCAGCTCTATAGTTAGTTCTATATAGTTAGTTATACCTGCTGTAGTAAAGCAGACTCGCTGACTCACCATTGCATCTACTAAGTATTGGGACCACCAAGTTGGGGACCAGTGCTGGAACCCTTTGCACTATTTCAGCATTGTAAGAGTCATTGTAATAAAGTGAACTCTGACATGTTTCTAATTGGAACCTTGCTCAGTCCATACTAAACTGCTGGACGTGTCCTGTTACTCACGTATCGAGGTGCTTGGTGTCTTGATGTTCCTCGACTCCGTCCTGTTAAGCTGTTCGAGCATGCTGTAAACCTAAGTAAGACAGAGACGCAGAGGCAAAGGTTAACCAGACACGCCAAACTTATGCTCACAAACAACTTGACTTTTCCTAAAAGAGACTGGAAGTTGAGAGGCATTGCAACAATGGGAGCTACAAGAAAAAAACACTTTTTAATAGAAAGGGAATTTAAACCAAATTTGATCAGGGGACAGGCAGCTAGCAGATAGTGAGGAGATGTTTTCTGTATGTGACAACAAATGGTGTGGCCTAAAACAAGCGTGACATCGCTTAGAGCACCTTTAAGGCAACTCCACGCATATCCCAGAAGCCTCAATATGAAAACGAAAACATGATCTTTTAGCGTGATCACTAATAGAGGTAGAGATGGAGCCGGTACAACAGAGCCAGGGCAGGAATGTCTTTCTATCTTGGGAATTCAAACAGTATTTCACCTTAAAGCAGGAACAGGGAGAAGGAAATATAACTGGGCAGTGCAACCTCTGCTTGCCAGCAACCAACCTCCCTTCAGCATCCACATGACTCCACCTCCAACCTGAAGCATCTTAAACGAGGTTAATTAGCCAAGGGTAGTCATCTGCTTTAGTTTTACTGGACACCTTACTATTTTATAGTTGTATCAGATAGCTACCTGCTTAGCTGATGTTAACTTTACATTCTCCTACTGTATGTACTGATTTACTAGCCCTGTTTGACACGTTAGCTAACATTATCTAGATTTAGCTTGTGGTAGCAAGACTGCGGTTAGATTTTTGTAGTAGGCTATGCTGTTCGGGACTATGAATACAAAAATCTATCTGCTTGTTCATGTACACATTCAGCCAGTTAGAACAGAACAACACACCAGAGTAGTTTAGTAAGCAGTATCTGATGGCTGTATTCCTACACTTATAAAATGCAATTCAAAGTAATCCAAGTATTCCAAATACGTTACTCAGATTGATGATTGTAACGGAATATGTTACAAATTACATTTTTGGGCATGTATTCTGTATTCTGTAACGGAATACGTTTTGAAAGTATCCTTCCCAACACCGTCGACGACAGTTAGATGTCTTACACAGTGGAACATTTTGGAAACATTCCACTTTAAAGATGTGTAAAATTAGATACTGGCATACTACTTCATTACACAACTATTAAATCAAGGTTATTGTTAAAGGATCAGCTGATGGAAAACTACAATAATAATAATAATAACATCAGCAGAAAATGTCAGACACAGCACATTAAGCCGATGAGATGAATGAGAGAAGTGTAGCACCCTCTCTTGGTCCAGGCCGCTGATCTCAGGCTGGTGCTTGGATGCTCTGTGCAGTAGTGTTGGTAGACGGGCGCTGATGTCCCTCAGTTTGTCCATGATCTCAGTACAGGAAGCTGTGGGCAAGCCCTGCCAGTGGGACAAACATGGATCAGCTAGCAAGACAAGATGTAAAGATCAGGGAAGACAATATCATCTCAGGAGAACTGGCGGTCCTTTGGGACTCTTCCTCTGGCACCATCATCAGGTCAACATGTTAACGTGTCCAGTAACACTTTGGTTTGGCTATGTACTAAGTAGCAAATGTTATCCTAATAATTATACCTGCTAAACATCAGTGTGTTAGCATTGTCATTATGAACATATTAGCATGCTGATACATAGCAATACTATGGATTGTTTTGAATGTACTGTCGATGGACACTATACACCCACAATGCAATGCACAAAGTAAGGGAGGAGTTCCTTAGATGTCAATGAGTCAGCTGCAGAACCAAAAACACACTTTCTGTTTGGGAAGTTTGAAGGGCATTTCAGTTGCAGTTTGTATCACATATTGGGTCATTTCAGTCTTTTACTATGACGCTAAGTATGTAATGTATGGATATGTTATGGTAACAGCGCAGTGGCTCCATGCTGGAACTCTTTCAGGGCTCACATGTGAGCAGCACTGTATGAAGATAGAAAGTTTGTTCTTAAAAGTGAACAAAAACACTGTCCTGGTCCAGACCTCCACGGCAACGCAGCTCATCCTGAAGTAGAGGTTGTTGACCCCACACTCCATAGCTTCCATTGTGTCCTGGGACTGCTTCAGCCTAGCCTGCAAGCATTCCACACGGAGCATTTCCTCCTTCAGCTTCGCCAGGATCGCTCCTTTCTGCTCATCCAGCCTTAAAAAACACAAATGGAGTTCTTCAAGCTGGCTCAAACATGGCAGTTACATGTCTCCCTGTGCACTGAATGACCCCACTGTCATTGGCCGCTTCTTCTCCTCGGTACACAGTGTCCCAGCTGTTTCTAAGATGGAGTGATGAATGCAGATGGGATTCTGATATGTCACTGTGCAACAACACACGCTGAGAACAGTCCGCAGGGAAGCGAGAGGGGTTAGTGAAACCATGCCCACAGCCGGCCAATCACGATGTTCCCATTGACAGAAGACACAAACAGCCTATTAGAGCTGCCAGCAGCCAGATGCTTTCAAACTTTCAAATAATCATAATAATAATTGCATTTATAAAGCACTTTTCAAGGATTAGGCACATAGTGCATCATCATAACTTGGTTGCTCCATATCCATAAAACTTACCAACACTCCCTTGTTCAACTACCAGCCATAACTCTGTTACATGTCTCTGTTACATGCTACATGTCTGTTACAACAAACATCTCTATTTTCCAAACCACTGCAACATTATAACAATTATTCCAGGACTAAATTATTTTTGAAATCTATGGGAATTGTTTCAGCTCAATGTAAATGATATTGTATTTGAATGAAAGGTGGTGGTGCCAAATTAAACTGTTAGACTGTTAGGGTTAGGGTGTTGGTGACTGAATATAATCCTGAGGACTACCATGTGATGTCTGGATTAGTGTGGAGTTCAGCAGCAGTACCTTGTGGCTGCAGGTTGGGCACTGAACCTGAGCTGGGAGTACTGGAGCTCCAGATTGGCCAGGGCGTGGGCCTCCTGCTGGGCCAGCTCCTCGTTCTGGCTGACGTCGGTGAGGAGCTGCTGCCTGATGGCTCGCTGGGACACCACCTTGTCAACTAGTTCCTATGAACACACCAGAGAATTCAGCCAGACAACAGTGGTTTAACCCTCATAATGTCCTTGAGTCAAATTGACCCCTTTTCCTATATCAATGTTCTTTTTAACTACCCAATTGTAATTACTCAAAATAACATGATTAATTCCACACAACGCTCTTTGGCAAGTAAACTACTACTACTACTACTTTCATTAATTTTGGTGTGTCTTATTCAATTTTATAGCATTTGGAGAAAATAATTGAAGTGGTTTTGAAATAGTATTGAGTAAAAGTTGACATATTCCAGTCTGTGATTATCATCAACATCCATTCCTTTAATTTTAGTGTAAATAATTCCTAATTTCTGCTTTTCTAACTCAAACATTAGGTATAATTCCCTATAAATTAGGTTTATTGACCATAAATTCCAAAAATAACTGTAAAACTAAAGTTAATAAGTTAGTGTTACAAAGTGTTAAACGTAAAAACAAAATGACAAACATTGAAAAGTGTGTGTGGAGGAGTAGGTACCTGTACGTTGGCACAGCCCAGTGCCTCCCTCAGGGCCTCCATCTCCTCCACCAGCTCCCTTTCAGGCTGTGATGCTCCTTGGATGTCAAAACCATGATGCTCTGCAGAGAACACGTGGTTATTATAATGGTTACTGATCACAGGATCACGGAAACATGCTGCTCTGTTACATTGATGGACGAGTAGTTTCATGTTTTTTAATTGTACAGTGCCTATAGAATCATCACAATCACACAATCATCACAACCCTTGGAAATAGTCCCTTTTTTGTCTTACAGCCTAAAATTAATAAATGTTCCAGATTTATTTACACATTCTCCATAACAACATTCAAGTTACATAAAAAGGCAATAGTTCTGAAACATAATAAGAAAATAAAACTAGAATAACAGAGTTGGAAAAGTCATCAGTCCCATAATTTAATACTTGGTAAAGCCTCCTTTAGCTTTAGTTAGCGCTATCAGTCTGTTTGGATATGTCTCTATTAGCCTTGCGTGCCTAGATTGGAGAATTCTTCCTTTCAGAATTCTTCAGTCAAATTTCAAAGCACTTTTCCAACCATGGTGTATTCTTTGCGTAGCGTAGTAATGGAATCATCATGGAACAGCCGGTTGTATTAGGAAGTAATCAAAATCACTACAGTTGATGTCAGGTGGGCGGCAATTAGCATGGTGTTACATGGTGTGTGATCTGGAGGTACCTGTTGTACCTGACAAAGTTTATAATGATTACTCTAAGTGGCCGATCACTTATCCAAACCAGGGATTTTACTAATTACATTTGAATAATTGTTCAGAATGTTTTAAAATGTTATTTTCACTTTGATGTTGAGCGTTTTTATGTGTAAATACATCTGGAAATATTTAATTTCTTTTCATTTCTAGGGTGTAATGTGACAAAAAGTAAATATTTTTACAAGGTATGAGTATTTTCTCATAGGCACTATACAGTTGAAGAGATGGAAGTGTGGTTTTAAGTTAAAGAAAGACAGGTATAACATCTGGAGCAGCTACAGCAGTAACAATCAGTCATTGTCACTGCTGTAGCTCAGTGAGCATCACTCTGTAATCCTGATCTCAGTGACTCAGAACTCTACCAGTGAGACGGAACGTATATGTGAATATTAATGTGGAAGATCACATCAATAATCACATAAACAGGATTTACTGTCACATTGTTCTGTCTTTAAAAAACGGTACACCTCTGAACGTTATCCATAGCACATGATACAGTATATACACTTTTCATTTGACTGTCTAGACAGTAATGTCCTATCAAGTGTTAGATTATAAATAGATTCTAAAAAATACAGTATGCCTCAGGTGACATATTATTGGTCACATGTTCTGCCTGTTTCTGTGAATTCAGAGATCTAAAACATGTTTTAGTCGTGTTTGATAGCTTTGGTTGTTACGTTGTGTGTAGGGAGAAAAGCAATAAACCCGGGTCCAGAGTTACACGCTGCTTCACATAAAAAACAACAGCTCGATACTGAAACTGTGCAACAAGAGTTTCTGTAAATGGTCAAACGTGGAAATAAAACAAAATAAACAGAACAATAAAAATGTGATATTATATTAATACAGACACATGTTGTTCAGATCTAATTGTGTTGGGATTCTGGTTCTATTTTTGGACCCGAATACTGATACGATGAATAAATTGGTAAAGGCTCTTATTTTGGTGTTTTTCATTCAGAGACATGTAGAGTGATTGATTTGTTCCATCCATCCATCTTCATCCGCTTATCCGGAGTCGGGTCGCGGGGGCAGCAGCTCCAGTAAGGGACCCCAAACTTCCCTTTCCCGAGCCACATCATTGATTTGTTCCAACTCAATCAAACATTTGGTTGATAATAAAGATGGTGTATCAGGACAGACAGTCACATTCAACAAGTGCTCTGTTGCAATACCTGTGACAAGACTTGAGAGTGCTTCTTCTTCTTCAATTTCCTGCATGTGAAAAGGAAATATGACAACAATACATGAACCATAATCAGTTATTTGCAAATGGATGGATGTGACTTTCCCATTGTTACCTGCTCTTTGAGCTTGCTGGCCACTGTGGGGCTCAGGAGCCCCAGGGTTTCTATTTGCCTTGTCAGCTCCTTTTCTTTTGCACTCAGTTCACATAGCTCGATATCCATTTCTCTTTTCATTTCCGCTCTTTCATACTCCATCTGAACCATCATGCCCTGATGGGTCAGAAGGGAAAGAAAACCACAAAGACCATTACATTTGTCTTTAGAAGAACCAAGGCAGCTGTGAGAATTGGTTTTAGGTCCAGGGCAGAGGTTTCAACCAAGAAAACACCAAAAAACATGTACACATCTAAATCCATGTGATTGCTTCTTTAATTCAGTTTTGAGTTGGCTGTCTCTTCATATCCCATTTACACATACATGGTTATTTTGAAAAACTGAGACATTTCACTTTGTTTGTGTCCTTCGTTTAAACGCGAACGGAGGATTCGTCTCTGGAAACGGACTCTTTCTAAAAACTCCAGCCAGAGTGGAGATCTTTGCAAGTAAACTGCTGTCTGTCACTCACATCTTCGTGGTCAAAGCAGCCCACAACTATGTGGAGACAGACGCCGGCAGAGCCAAGAGATGTCTCGGTGAGCAGAGCAGGCGTAGCAAGTCGCTCGCCAAAACACTGTCTGATTATTTGAATGAAATGACATGTTTTTCAAGTTGTAACAGGAAAGGAGGAGCGTACAGTAAGACTGAAATCACTGGTGCCCCATGTTAACAGAGTATGGTTTCTCTTCTCTCTGCAGTGTGCTATTCTATCTTTCTAATACATATTAAGGCCACCAACTCCCATTTCAGATAATAAAGTGGACTCTGTGATGATGCTGAAAAGGAAATCTATGATGAGTCAAATTCAATTCAATGCAACATACTTCATAGAAAGATGCAATGAAGAGAAAGTGTTTTCCATGCAGCAGACAGTCTTACCAGAGTGCCGTCTGCAGCCGTGGCGACTGACTGGAAGTGTTGGGCTGCTTGCTCCACCTCGGCCTGGCCAACGGCCACCGCACGCTGCTTCTGCTCCAGCAGCTTATACATCCCACACACCTCCTGAACACATACAGACACCAACCCTCAGCTTCTGGGCTGATTCTAGTTCACATTAGTCCATAGCTCAAACTTTCCTTTCACATCTCTGGTTTCCTCAGGAAGGAAGCATGAAATTGTTGGAGTTTGGTTTTATGGAGCCCCAGGGTGTGCAAAATTAAATAAATAAAAGACAGGAAATCAATAATCATACGACTAAATCATATAAAATATAGAAATGATTCAAACTCTTTCTATATAATTGAATTAAATGCCATCATTAGTTTATTAAGGGTTTGTTGTTATTGTATTGTATTATATTTTTTTATTTTGTAATATATGTTATATTTCTTATTTCAAAAGTTTAATATCGGCATTTCTCCAAATGAAGCTTTTACGTCATGTGACCTTTTATTTTATGATGTTGTCACCGCCCCCTCGCCTTCCAGCCAATCACGTACCCCCTGCATCTCTTAGCTAGTTAGCTCCTGTTAGCTAAAGCTAACAAAATGCTAACGTTATTCTAGAGGCTGCTGCTGTAAATAACCACAGTACACAGACACGCTGGACTCATTGAAAAGTCTTTGAAAATAAATGTGCTCGTCTGTTCTAGATATTTAACACAATTTATTCATATGACTTTTTTATATCAACCTATTTGTTTAGGTAATATTGTTGATTTTATTTTGCAGAGTGTTCTAATTAAGGCAAGGCGAGGCAGCTTTATTTAAATAGCACATTTCAGCAACAGGGCAATTCAAAGTGCTTTATATAAAATAAAAACACAAGAATAAAAGTTACAGTGCAGTATAAGAAATTAAACATTAAAGAAATGAACAATACTCTACACGGACATCAAAATGAATACTCTACACGGACATCAACAACCATGTTTTACATGAAAACACAGAAGCTAGCCAATGAAAGCCTCTGTGCATTGATGATGTAACAACATGAAGCCATGTGCTCCATGTCCTCTCTAACCTTATGGACCCCAACTGTACAGAGGGGTAGAAATACAGAAGGGTAGCAAAATACCAGAATGTCAATTATGCATAAATATAGAGTCATATAATATATATTTTTACTTCAATCTTGCTTTACATTAATTAGTTATAGTTTGTAAAGGATGTATTCCTGTTAGCTCCAATGCATCTTGTCTTGAAGCCGCAATACAACTCCCAGACTTTTTTTTCCTATTATTACTAAAAGTGAAAATAATGCTAAGTTCTTACATAACATAGAGTATCTGTATTGATACGCAGTCAAGGATAAAATATTTCTGATAGTGGTTGGAGGAGTATAAAACAGCACAGCTCACCTGTTGCAGGTGCTCATGGATGTGTTGATAGGCCTTTTGGATTTCCCTAGCATTAGTGGTCTTCATCTTCATCTTGTTCAGGTTGTTCTCTAGCTGGCGTATACGCTGACATTACAAGCAATAGTGATCAATGGTATGGTAGGATAACAGAACATATGTTGAAATGTAAATTAATTTATCCAGATATTAGATTCTTTAGACACACATGGTCAACAGATTATTTACTGTATATTTAGCCCCATTTAGTCATTTAAACTGATATCCAGTGTATCATTGGTACATATATTAGCACTGGCACTACATTAGTGTGGACAGTAAGCACACGTTTAGCCTGAGCCACAGTCAACAGTAACTGGAGCCTGGGGGGTGCCAGGGCTGGCGAGGATACACACCGACAGGCGACAGGCGTTCATTATGGGAGTCCTCAAGACACATGTTGAGAAAAAGCTGCTCTAATCAACGGTTTTATATTAACCCTCGTGTTGTCTTCCCGTCAAAATTGAAAATTAACCCTTTTGTTGAGGCTTTTAAAACAAAGTTTTTAAGTTTTTCTTATGTTTTTGTCGCTTTTTTTGACACTTTTGACCCTTTTTTTTTCAATGTTTACAACTTTTTTTTATGTTTAACACTACATAAACCTAACTTACAAACTTTTGTTTTACAGTTATTTTTTGAATTTATGGTCAATAAACTTCATTTATAGGACATTTTACCTAATGTTTGAGTTAGAAAAGCAGACATTGGTGGATGGATAATCACAGACTGGAATATGTCAACTTTTACTCAATACTATTTCAAAAACACTTCAATTTTTTTCAAATGCTATAAAATTGAATAAGACGCCCCAAAATTAATGAAAGTAGAGATTTGTACTTGGCAAAGAGCGTTGTGTGGAATCAATCATGTTATTTTGGGTAATTGGGTAGTTAAAAAGAACATATATAGGAACAGATATAGGAACGTGGGTCTGTGTAAAGAAGTTTGGCCCAACGAACATGCTAGATGTTCGTCCCCTCTCTCTAGCTCTGCTTGTGCTTAGTGCCACCCAGGACGGCTCGGATTACTTTGATGGATGAAGAAATACAAATAAGCTGGAGTGTTTTTTCCCCTTATCCCAGTATAGACAGATCATGTAGGTGAAGTGAAAGGTGTAATCATATGTCAGATGTCATGTTCGGCTGCCCCCAAGTGTCAAAAAAAGAAAAGAATGAAGACATGAAAGGTTGGAATTGAAGGAGTACACCTCTACACATGTGCGCCTGCTCTTCTAACTGAGCTAACCCGGCCACAGAATGTAGTTTTAAGTGTTTTCCCGTGCAGTGTTTTTAGGGGGGTGGTGACTATAGCAGAGTCTGGACATGTCCTGTGTGCACACATACCTGCTTACATGTGTCTTCACTGTTGCAATTTTTCAGTTCAAGGTTCTTTGTTTTCATTGACTCCTGCAGCTCTTTCAGCTTGGTCTCTTTTTCCTTTACAGCAAACAACAGCCTGTTGTGCTCATTGATCAGGACATGCCTCCTCCGCTTTTCTTGTTCAACTTTTTTCTGAATGACAGGAAAAGAAAAGAGATGTTCACCAATCTAAAGCTCTTCTTTGGTAATGAAAAGTCAAAGTGAAGTTGGAGGTCTGTGGTTTATGTAGACACTAACATGATGCTAGTATGGTTTAAAGGTGCAGTAAGCTATGTTAATTGTGGTGGACAACAATCTTTACACAGTGCGTTGCTTACTGCATCTTTAATTTCTTGCTAAAAGGCACTTCAGCAAAGCAAATTTTACCTCCAGAAGTAGTCCCGGCTTTTGTCTTGTCGTAAGTATGTCATGGCTGTCCAAGACCAGCTTCGCTGCACCATGCTCTGCTTTCATCTCTTCTTCTGGAAATGAATATGGATTTGATTCATTTAGTGTTTTTCATAAAACACTAAATGTTAAGCCTTAAAGTATTCCCACGAATTCCCAGCCAGCTAGACTTTCTATCTCTCCTTGAAATGAATAGTTTAACACTTTTCTGCAATGACTTACATAAGGAACATTAGCTCCATGTCAATTTTGTCATTTAACATATGCACATAGCCAGGGCTGCCAACTCTCACGCATTGGCCGTGAGACACACGCATTTGACTGGTTGCACACGCCACACCCCCGATTTCTCACGCTGAAGTGTCAACCCGGTCGGTCAAATTTCTGAAAGATGAGTTTATCTATAGATCTAGCTGTAGAGCCGCTCGTGATCGACTAGTTGTGCTTTCAGAGACTGTGAGGAGGTTCAAGAGCGCTCCCTGTCTGTGGAATTTTCGAAATGTCGCAAACTGAGAATTTTTTTCACGATCCATCCCAGGTGCATTTCCCCGCCTTTATGTGCTCTGAGTATTACAGACCTGTCCGCCGCTTCATGTCCACTCTCTCTGTAACAATAGAGGTGAGCAGCGCAACTTCAGTTCATTTTCGTGGACCCACTCTTCTGTGGACAGTGACGCGTTGCATCCGTGTAGACCTCATTCTTTAGAATTTCATGGTCTTAGTTGATCCCTCAACATTAATTTAACTTTGGGTCCCTGGTCCCTACACCAGGGACCCCTGGACCTGTTCAACACAGACCCAAATCTTCTCAGCTGTTGCTGACATATGCTACTGTCTCTTCATGTGGCTCATTATGTTTGGCACATTGTCTGGGTCAGTTCTTATATCATAAGAAGGTAATACAATGTGTAATCAAGTGATGACTGATTAACATTAATGTAAGTGCTAAATGCCCTAACACTACAACACTGCAAAGGCTCTTAACCCCACAGCTCTGCACAGACCATGTAAGACTTGATTTCTCCATTTTATTGCACAAAACTCTCCAGAAAGTGCAATTTAATGGTTTATTTTTCTAGGGAGAGCCCCCTGCCCCCCCACACATAACAAATCCCAATTTAAACCCTGAAGGATAATGATGCTGAAAGAGCCAAACAAATTGCTTTGTAGCAAAATATGGGTTGCCCCCCCCCCCCCCAAATCTCACTCCAAGGTTTTGGGAAAAGTTGGCAGCTCTGCATAGCTTAAGTTTTGCTTAACCATAGTGTTAACAAACAGTATAAGTTTAGTTAGCAAGAAACCCTCGGACTAAATACAGCTACAGCACAATGTTTCAAGGGAGACTTGTTTACAGTATGTTAACTAGCTAGCCAAGTATAGCGCTATGACTCACATATTCATCAATTTATTTCATAGTGGAGTTTCCCTCTTGAAAAACAACGTGGTGGTTAGCTATGTTAACTTTTTAATTACCTGAGGTTTTGATTCGACGCAGAGTCCTTGAATCTTCCATCTTTGTAGAGGAATCATAATCCATTTTTATTTTTCAACCAGATATTCAAGCTAGCTGTACGCTTACTTCATGTGTCAATCCTTAAAATAAAGATTTCAGTCTTGGTTGAAATAGAATTTCTATTTGAATAAAAACAATGAAGCATTTTAGAATTGAGTGCAGTTTCATTTTTTTGTATGTATACAATGGAGAAAAACTGCAGGTACAATGATAAATGTAGCTAACCATTGAAATTCTAAGTCCTTGACTTTCCCATTCCCATCCCCATGACAACGCTCACTGGCAAACTTAAGCCCTAATGCTAACTAAATAAGCTAGCCATAGCCTGAGTTAGTTGAAAATACTAGGGATGAGCGAGTAAAGCATTATCTGTATCTGTATCTGTATCTGTTTACCACATAATTATCTGTATCTTTACTCGGACTGGGCGGGGCCTAACCCGGAAGTGGACAGAATTTAACCCAGAAGTGGGTCGGGTTGTCTTGAAATGGGCGGGGCTTTAACTGGTATGTTATTTTAAGCATGCAATTGATATGGGTTGATCAGAAATTGTTATATTTATTGCTGATTAGAAAACTATTTACATGACAGCACCGAGCTTCAGATCAATGGTGTTGTCATGGTAACAAACAAACTATATACAGAAGTTTTGCAACAATGGATACAGCACATGCGGTTGCAATTATGAAGTAAAATGTAATGAACAAGAGTTTCATACTCAAATAACTTTCTTTTTTTAACTTTTAATTTTTTATGATCAGTGTGTTTTTTTTTGGTTTTTGGTTCTATTTTTTATTTTTTATTTCTACACCAGGTACAGTGAGGAAAATAAGTATTTGAACACCCTGCTATTTTGCAAGTTCTTCCACTTAGAAATCATGGAGGGGTCTGAAATTGTCATCGTAGGTGCATGTCCACTGTGAGAGACATAATCTAAAAAGAAATATCCAGAAATCACAATGTATGATTTTTTAACTATTTATTTGTATGATCCAGCTGCAAATAAGTATTTGAACACCTGAGAAAATCAATGTTAATATTTGGTACAGTAGTCTTTTTTTGCAATTCCAGAGGTCAAACATTTCCTGTAGTTTTTCACCAGGTTTGACACACTGCAGAAGGGATTTTGGCCCACTCCTCCACACAGATCTTCTCTAGATCAGTCAGGTTTCTGGGCTGTCGCTGAGAAACACGGAGTTTGAGCTCCCTCCAAAGATTCTCTATTGGGTTTAGGTCTGGAGACTGGCTAGGCCACGCCAGAACCTTGATATGCTTCTTCCAGAGCCACTCCTTGGTTCTCCTGGCTGTGTGCTTCGGGTCATTGTCATGTTGGAAGACCCAGCCTCGACCCATCTTCAATGCTCTAACTGAGGGAAGGAGGTTGTTCCCCAAAATCTCACAATACATGGCCCCGGTCATCCTCTCCTTAATACAGTGCAGTAGCCCTGCATCATGTGCAGAAAAACACCCCCAAAGCATGATGCTACCACCCCCATGCTTCACAGTAGGGATGGTGTTCTTGGGATGGTACTCATCATTCTTCTTCCTCCAAACACAGTTAGTGTAATTATGACCAAAAAGTTCTATTTTGTTCTCATCTGACCACATGACTTTCTCCCATGACTCCTCTGGATCATCCAAATGGTCATTGGCAAACTTAAGACGGGCCTTGACATGTGCTGGTTTAAGCAGGGGAACCTTCCGTGCCATGCATGATTTCAAACCATGACGTCTTAGTGTATTACCAACAGTAACCTTGGAAACGGTGGTCCCAGTTCTTTTCAGGTCATTGACCAGCTCCTCCCGTGTAGTTCTGGGCTGATTTCTCACCTTTCTTAGGATCATTGAGACCCCACGAGGTGAGATCTTGCATGGAACCCCAGTCCGAGGGAGATTGACAGTCATGTTTAGCTTCTTCCATTTTCTAATGATTGCTCCAACAGTGGACCTTTTTTCACCAAGCTGCTTGGCAATTTCCCCGTAGCCCTTTCCAGCCTTGTGGAGGTGTACAATTTTGTCTCTAGTGTCTTTGGACAGCTCTTTGGTCTTGGCCATGTTAGTAGTTGGATTCTTACTGATTTTATGGGGTGGACAAGGTGTCTTTATGCAGCTAACAACCGCAAACAGGTACATCTAATTTAGGATAATAAATAGAGTGGAGGTGGACATTTTGAAAGAAGACTAACAGGTCTTTGATGGTCAGAATTCTAGCTGATAGACAGGTGTTCAAATACTTATTTGCAGCTGTATCATACAAATAAATAGATAAAAAATCATTCATTGTGATTTCTGGATATTTTTTTTAGATTATGTCTCTCACAGTGGACATGCACCTATGATGACAATTTCAGACCCCTCCATGATTTCTAAGTGGGAGAACTTGCAAAATAGCAGGGTGTTCAAATACTTATTTTTCTCACTGTATCTTGCACCCCTAACAAAGCACGCATACCAGTACTTATTCAAAGTAGCAGTATGAAATGAAAGTGGCAGTTTTTATTTCAACTGCACATTTACTCGGTTGAATCTCCCTTTAAAACTCGCAAAACTTAATTTTCAAAACACAGAACCCAGAGTGAAAGCGATAAGATTAAAAAAAAATTTGCCGATCTGAGCAGGAATATGCTGCACAGTGCTCTGGCATCTTGTATCTTCTGCTGCCAAGTAACGAGTATGACCGGTCCAAGATGGCAGCTGGATTTCTCGCGCTCAGCCTGCCAATGTGGCGTCTACTCTTTATACTATGTCTATGGTCTGACTCGACTCTCATCGGGTATGACGCGTAATGCCGTAAACAGTTTACATCTGAGCATGCACGACTCAAATGTGCACTCGCCTCACAGGGCGGGCAGTGACACTGTCCACCAACATCTAAGAGGAAGAATCCACCTGATCAACGCTGAACAGGAGCTCTACAGGAACACACAACAGTGAAGAGCTGCAGAGAGAAGTCAGTGTCAGCATACAAACCTAACCATCACCAGGTTATAGGCCTCCTTTCTGCTTGTAATGTTTGATTGATGTATCTGGATTTCTTTTTAAAAGACTAACTAAAGTGTCTTTGATGATTGTAAAAATTGCTGTAAAAATAAAATGCATCATTATTAGTTCCTGTGGTCAACATACATCTGTAGAGCTCATTGTGATACATACAACAGTCCCAAAGTGACACTCGTCCATGACATCATTACAGTCATATTTATTTTTATTGTTGGCAACTTGAGAAAGTACATGGAGCTGAGGGAGTTGATGTCACAGAGAGAATAAAAAAGGAGCTCAAACGTGGAACATGGAGTCAGGGCTCGTCTTTATTGGTCCTTGTTCGACAAGTCATTCTTTGACGTACAACATAGGGCATGGTGTTTCATTAATCATACATTTACATCTTTTTCTGGCTTATTTTATCTCAAACACATGGCAACTTGAACATTCGGACTTTTCAGTGCAGCAAGAACAAGTCTGACGATCCACAGTTTGATCGGTCTCTACAGCAGATTAAGGCTGCACTTTGGCAGCACCAAGGGGCAGTCAGAGGTAACTACACTTTAAACATGATGTCAGTAAACTACACACATATGTCATTGGTTAAATCTACAGTGTCTCAGTTAGTGCACATGTTGCAGTGCCATTGACATGATCCATTTTCAACAGAATACTTTCCTCTAAAGCAGCTTTATGTCATTCATCTTCCATAACGCAGACAAAAAAAAGAATATGTGGCCGCTGGCTCTTTGTGTTCTCTTGGCTTCAGACCATCTGGTTGGTCCCTCCTCTGTAAGCTTAGGTAAGCTATGGCAGTCTTTGCACTGAGTGGTATATGTTGATTAGGAAGGTTTTTCTGATCAATAGAAGCGTTTGCGTCGGTTTTCCTTCCACCGGCCGTAAAGGACCAGGCCTACCACACCTAGCACAGCCAGGCCCAGGATGGAGAAGACCAGGGTGAAGAAGAACTGCACTCCACTCATCCCTTCCTCCTGGACCTCCACTGCAAAGGCAAAGGGTGAGAGATTGCATCAGGGTTCCCAGCAGTGTAAGACAAGCACTTCATCAACAGGGAGTTCTTTTCAGATTCAAAGCAAAGACAAAGTGTCACCACACTGAAACAATGTGACCTGGTTACACAAAGTTAAATGAAGGCTCCACCAGTCTCAGTTCACTGGTGACAGGAGTACTACTTCGCCTCAGAGAGCAAGTGTCTGTCTGTAAAGTCTGAGGAAACACCCTGCTGATGTCATCATTAATCTCATAATGTGACAGCTCGCACAGAAAAGTTGCACAGTGAAAGTTTACAATCAGCATTCATTTTGGGACGACGACTGCAACAGTCAAAAGTATTTATCGGCTCCAGCTCCGATTGGCAAGGATGGAAACACGACACCCGGAAGGGGGGGGGGGATCACAACTTTCATGACGATATATTATATTGATTCCTTAGATTTCAAAATAGTATTTTCTGATATCACAAAGGTGGTCACGATTCCATTCAATTCAGGGACCTGCGATCGATATCATCATATTATCATAGAAATGTTTCTTATACTGTAATGTTCCACCTGATGATCATCAATGACCTGTAACAACAAACGAGACCAACAGTGATGGATTCTCAATTTTTAAAAAAAACATGAAACGAGTTTGGGAATTCTATGAATCAATTTTGAATCGGTAGAGTTTGAATTGCAAAAATAACAAAGTTTTTTATATAGATTTTAGTAAGGCCTCTGCCCAAGTCTGATTTTTGCCGTGAAGTTACAGAATGATTTGCAGCAGGACGACACTACAGTCACACATTCTGAAGGGTCACATCATTTCTTTGGAACACCAGAAAAGCCTATGCAGCGAGGTAAAAGGATGCATGAGATTTATTTATATAAGTCGAACTGTTTTTTAATAATTTTATTTTACAAGTTATTTTTTTGTAGTTATGGCTGATACTGAGAACTCATGATGATAAAACTCAGTGGGTAATACATGCTTCCTCCGGGAGACATTACATTACAGCACCAACCGCCACGCGCTAGCAAACACCATTATGAACGCAGGTGTTGCAAAACCCCCACTGCTGGCCACTTTAAAGGCCCTGACACGCCGAGCCGGCGTCGCTTGGCCACGGTGCACCTACCGTGGAACTGCTCCATGTTGTCCACTCTGGGGACAGTGACCTCGTCCTGGTCCTGGTCCTGGTCCCCGTCCTCAGGCGTCCTCTCTACTGTCAGCTGGTACAGCTTGATGGAGATGATGTCGTGGTTATCTGCAGCAATATGCACACTGATCAACACAAAGCTCTGCCCAGTCAGTTTATCTTTCTATCCGTCCTCTCCCTGGGACTCTTCTGGCTATAGTGTCACACTAGAGGAGACTTCTCCTGGAGGCATTAACCAGAGCATCATACCTGACAGGTCTCCGGTGGCCGAGGATGCACCCAGGAAGTAGCCGGCAGGCAGCCACAGGCCTGTGATGTCCGCACAGTCTTTCCATTCCTGCTTACCGTCAACGTCCACCAGCAGCTGGGGGGAGGGAGGGGGGGCAGTATGAGTTATCAGTATAGACTTTTGTCATTTTGTCATTTTGTCATATAGACTTTTGTTTTGTCATTTTGTCATATAGACTTTTGTTTTCATTATTTTAAAGCTGTCAATGGGGATCCTTTAACATAAGAGAACTTTCAATATTTAATACCGTGAAACATGTACATATAGTGTGTGAGTAATGTCACATGTAGACTAGAGTGCGGATCGGGCCGGATTTTTCTGTCCGAGCCCGGCCCGCGTCCGACAAAGCAGTAACCGAACCCGACCCGAGCCCGACAGGCATTAAGATATTTCTGTCCGAGCCCGACCCGAGCCCGACACAGTTAAAATCGCATTTGTTTCTCATACTAATGACACATACGTACGTTTGTTTGTGTGGAAAGCCGCTTTTATTAAGCAATTGTAGGAAGGCATTGGGAAATGTCAACAGATGAGCGCATCAATGCACAGCTGACTTTCCTTCGTCTTCAATAGTTTTAAAATCTCTTGCGGCCAACTTCTTTTTAACATCTTCCATCGTTGCGCTGCCACATGGAGCTTAATATGTCTTTCGTTGTCACAGCTAGTTTAACAAATTTCCGCACACAGGAAGACGGATGTTAGGGTAATATTTGACATTTATTTTAAGCTGTTTTAAATTCAAAATGTTCAATGCCTTATCGCGCTGATGTGACCGAGCCCGACCCGAACCCGAGCATCCTTTCTAAAAATCTGTCCGAACCCGGCCCGACCCGTCGGGTCCCGTCGGGCTCGGGTCGGGTATCCATCCTCTAATGTAGACATACTGTGTGAGTAATGTAACATGTAATGTAACATGTATATAGAGTGTGTGAGTAATGTAACATGTAGAAATAATGTGTGAGTAATAAGAGAGTTCAGACCGTCAGGCGCTGTTTGGAGTATCTGACGAGGAGAAAGGTGTCGTGGACTGCGTTGCGCGCCATAGCCGTACATCCTCCGAGCTCAGTGGGCCGTCCATCAGAATCGTGATCATATGACAGAGTCCCGTTCCCCAGCATCACTGAGACGTATGGGAAAGCCCTCTGAGGAAGACAGGGGAGGTCAACACATCACGCCAACGCACTTATTACACAGGTACATGTGTGTGTGACGAGACAACACGGGGTGATCTGATGAACATCCTCAGCTGGTTTCTGATGCTGCCGGAGTCCCAGGCTGTCCTCTGCACACTCCACAAGCTCGCACAGAAACACATGACACATTGCTAATATCCGTCTAAGCCATGCATCACTAAACACACTCACATCATGGCTCTTGTCCGCATTGGGGTAGGTGTCCACAAATATTCCCAGTCCAATGAAGTTGTTCATGTTGCCAAACACAGGACCTGCGGGCACACGGGGAGCTGCATCAGGGCTCTGTCATTCATACACACCACTGCACTAAAATGCTCTGAAGACTACACGTTGTGTTGACTTCCTGCTCATGTGGCTGTTGAAGGAAATGAACAAGCAGTAAAAAAGTAATAAAAGTAGCTTATGGTAGGGAGAGGCAAGTCTTTAGTCACATGATTACACCTAGTAATGTATTGAAGCAATTCAAAATATGATGTGCACTCTTTTATAAATTTAAAATCTGGAAAAAGTGGCTGGTAAAAAAAAATATAACTGGCTGGTAAAATCTACCAGCCACTGTGACTGAAGGGCAAAAAAGTTCATTTCCCACCCTGATACTAGGCTTGGTGAAAGTTTCCTTTAACACATTGCATTTAAGTATTTTTAGCATCAAGTTCCTTTTGTATTGAACAAGACGTGCCCCCTGTAGAGTGATCCAGTCTCTTCCTACCATTCTCCATGCGGTCTTTGGTTAGCCAGATAGCCATGCCATCCCCATTGAAGTTCTTCTTTCCCACGCCGTGGATTTTAAAGTGCACCCTAAGCTCCCAATCCCGCACCAACAAAGGCTGGAAGGCAACGGAAATGAAAACAAGCAGGTTACTTTGTGCTGCAGGAAGGAACAGACTAACAGACTACCCTTTTCAGACAGGCTGAACTTGTGAATACGGTGTCAGTCATAAAATGATTACATGCAGGGTCAAAAAAGATCGGCATCTACCAGCCAGAAAACAATGGTCATCTACTGAGTGGCTGATTCAATGTGATCATTCACTAACCATTTGGCTGGTGGACAAAAACATTCATTTTGGATCCTGAATACATTACAACTAATGGCGTTTTTCCACCACCTGGTACCTCCTCCACTCGCCTTTTCTGGTTTTCAATTATGAAAAAAAGTCTCTGGTACCTGCTAACAGGTACTTTTTGTAGTACTACCTCAGTAAAGGTTCCAAGCGAGCTGAGGCGATACCAAAAAGTGACATGAAAACCTGCAGACTGCTGATTGGTCGGAAAGAATAGTCACTAATCACTGCATCATCATTGCTACCTTGCTGAATAAAGTAGTTCAGCTAGCGTTTGTTTTTTTGCTGCCTCCAGCTTATTTTGAAACTAAATGTGTCTTCTGGCAACAGCCCCATGACGAGAAACAAAAGCAACACACCTTCGACGTTCTGTGTGTGTGTCGCATTAGGTCACGGCAGCTTGCTGCTATGACGACCAGGCACGGCTCGCCTCACGCATGAGGCGGTACTAAACTGGAATGGAAGAAGGAGGACGGGGAAGGTACCATGTAATGGAAAAAAACGCCATAACTTTCATTTCAAGATCATGTAAAGTGTGTGACTGTGTGAGGTTCAGGTGTGGCTGGGAGACTTACAACCCGACTCCAAACGGCTCCCTGTCTGCTCTGCATGTCAGGGGTCAGCCTCACGTGCTCCGGGGTAACCATGGCAGTGCCCATCAGATCCCACTGGGAGGAGCTGGAGAACCCCAAGCCTGCAGCACAGTGACGTCACCTGTCAGCTACAGCATTGTACAGGCCTCTCTCTGTCAGTGGACAATGCAACACAACAGGCTGCTGACTGCCAAACTGCCCTCAAAATACACTAAACTGCACACCTTTGTTTAACCCTCCTGTTGTCCTCAGGTCAAATTTGATCCCTTTAAAAAATGTCTGTATCTGAAATATGGGTTTCTTTTTGACCAAACTACCACAAAAAATGGATTGGATTTCATAAACCACTCTTTGCAAATACTATTGATCACTTTCATTCCTCCGATCTTAACTATTACTCAAAACAATTCATAATTTCTGCTTTTTTAACTCAAATATTAGGTATAATTCTATATAAATGAGGGTTATTGACGATGAATTAAAAAGTACTGTAAAACTGGTGTTAGTGAAAACTAAAAAAACTTAGAAAGAGGAATGAAAATGTCAAATTGTTGTCCTTTTTTAACCCGGGAGGACAACACAAGGGTTAAACATTAGTATTATAATCAGTCAATACAATCTTAATATCAGACTTTAAGCTCAACTTAATAAACTTCAATAACTGACGTTATTGTGCTGGGCTCATTGACAGTGACGTTAGCTCTCATTTGACGTACGGTGACGTCAGACGTAAGACTTGAAAACCTGAGAGTAAGTACTAGCAAACTATGTCTGGAGACTGTCTACCAGCTGATATGTGGCTCTGATTATATTTTATTAAATCGGAATCGCACCCATACAGTCTATGATCGCACCAGTGTTTTTGTCACTTCCTGTCCAGCCTAAAGGCTGCTGGAAACCATAGACTGTATATTATTGATATAATATAATAATATTACCGGTCTATGCTGGAAACTGTCCGACTTTACCGCAGCTTTTTGCCCCTTTAACTCAGCACGGCACGGATCAGTAATTTTAACTCAGCGCGGTACGGTACGGCTCAGTAACTTTAACTCAGCACGGCACGGCTCAGTAACTTTAACTCAGCACGGTACGGTACGGCTCAGTAACATTAACTCAGCACGGTACGGCTCAGTAACATTAACTCAGCATGGTACGGTACGGCTCAGTAACATTAACTCAGCACGGTACGGCTCAGTAACTTTAACTCAGCATGGTACGGTACGGCTCAGTAACATTAACTCAGCACGGTACGGCTCAGTAACTTTAACTCAGCACGGTTGGATGTATTCTAGAACTCACCATAGTACGGCTTCGCCAGAGAATATTCCCGCTTCAGAAAGTCTTCCATAAAGTCCTGTTCGTCTGCCAGCGACTGACTTATTAACATAAAAACGCTAACAAACACACATGTTAATTTCCGGAGGTTTTTAAAATGAAACATTGGACATAAAAGCCAGAAACTTGTCAGCGGGTCTGCCTTAGTGAAAGTGGCAGCCATCTTTACACAACATGTGACGTGCGGGGTGAAAACCTACACTTCCGGTTATTACTTTCAAATTAAAACCTCTCTGATGACACTTTAAACAACTTTATCTTAAGACCAATGTTTTAGTTTTACTGAAGTAAAAATAGCGATACCATATGTCCCAAGTACTGAAGTCATTAGCACAGATCATCAAGCAAAAGCACAAATGTTCTGCTAACATAAAATCAGAAATGAAATGTTGTGTGTTAGCTCATCATTGCGAGGCCCCCTGGTGGCTGAAACGGGTAATTGCATTGTTTCAAAAAATAGTGCAATAATTACATATGGCATGACAAGATATTTTATAAATATTTTAAATAACAGAAAACAACTAAATGGTGGTTGGTAATACATCTGATGTCATATACTGCTTTAGTAAAAAAAAAAAAAAGTCAGGGCTCTGAGTTATGTGACAAGTGACAAGTAGCTCTCACCTGAGATCATTGTCAACCATTGGTTTTATTTTTTTGAAATCGGTGTCCTTAAAAGGTTGGATTTTCCTCTTTTTTTAAAATTAAGACATCATTTTTTTTTAGTCCTCTTTTTAGTCAACTTTAGCATGGGTTCATAAACTTATGAGCACCACTATGGTGATGATGAGCCATCTGAAGGCAGCTCCATCTTCTGGCAGCGGGCCTCATGTCTAAATCAGGCCCCTCATCTCACTGTTATTAAAGTGGATTCATCAACACTTGGAGCCATGTGGTTTCCACCTGTGTTGAAAGGTTGGTTATGTCTACTGTAAGTTGCTGATTCATTTTGCTCATTGTATGTCCTGAACTTGAGTGGCAGCACAGTGTGAAGCCAGCCCAGAGGAAGCCATTCTGAAGTGTTTTTGTCACTTCCTGTCCAGCCTGAAGGCTGCTGGAATCAGCTGGAAACTGTCCGACTTTACCGCAGCTTTTTGCGGCTCAGTGGGCCTCATGTCTAAATCAGGCCCCTCATCTCGCTTTTATTAAAGTGGATTCATCAACACTTGGAGCCATGTGGTTTCCACCTGTGTTGAAAGGTTGGTTATATCTACTGTAAGTTGCTGATTCATTTTGCTCATTGTATGTCCTGAACTTGAGTGGCAGCACAGCGTGAAGCCAGCCCAGAGGAAGCCATTCTGAAGTGTTTTTGTCACTTCCCGTCCAGCCTGAAGGCTGCTGGAATCAGCTGGAAACTGTTTCTGACAACTGAATTGTCTTGGCTTTGTAGTGATGCTAACCTGTATATTGATTTACATGTCCTCTTGTATGACTTACACGTTTGCTTAATTAGCTTTCTATCTATCTGAGAAGTCATAGCAGGTTTGGCCACTCAAATGTTACCCATCATGCAGTACTACTGAAAATACAAGCTGTTTTTCATTTTCAAGGTACAATCGATGAACTTCCTTTTGCTGTCTAAATATCTCTATCTAACTTAAAAAGAATTGCACAACTGCTATTATTTTCCTATGAGTCACAATGTCTGTTGATAATAACTTCCGGATAGATAACTCTACATTTCAATTTAAAGGCATTGAAATGTATTTTTGATGCTTTCATACTGTATGTCAACACTTTGACTAATGTCTACCTGTTGGGCTGCAGAAAAAAGAAAATGACACCACCCAAACTAGCAGTTTTTCAGATTAACCGCTATGTGTCTACAGGGAGGGATTTTTTTGTCAGGGGGATAACAGTAATTTAGTCATTTCTTTTCAAATAAATGCTGATCTGAGTAGTTTACAGTAAATGGATTATAGAAAGTTAGCTACTATGCAGGGTGGGAGAGTTAGGAACAAATAGGAGATAGCAGCAGCATTTTGAAAGGAAGATAATCAGAAAGGCAAACCCTGCAGTTCTTCATGACTTGTCACATCACAGCCAAACATTTTTCTGATGACGTCTGGGTCAACAGTGAATTATATTTGAGTAAGCTCTTTGCAGAGTTTGCTTCCTCGCTCACCCAGCCTTGTTGTGCCTTGTAAATAAATGCTGCTTGGTTCGATTAATGGACAGAGCCAAGTATCGACATGTAACGGTGGACGACAGGTTTGAGCCAGGATCCTGGGAGCATTGCAGTAATGCAGGCATCTTGAGGGTGATGTTATTGCTCCTTAGAGGCAGACAAAGAGACAGAGTGGGAATAAGAGAGCAAACATAAAGGTGTTTATGATCCAGCAGTGACTTGGGGCCCTGAGTATTTCCTGTATAAATGTCCCTTGGGTAGATATGATTCATTTACGTTGAGAAGGCTGCAGAGTTCCAGCTGAACCTTGAAACCTGAAACATCAGCGTCTAGCACCTCTCCCGACACCCACGCATCACCATTTGTGTATCCCGTAATCCATAGCGGAGACCAACGCATACAGCACTGGCTGTCTGCAGGCCATAAATTCTGCCTCAGCTTATTGAGTGGAGAAGATCGCAGGGCATGTTGCGTGCAGTCGCCTCCTGCTGTGGCAGACTTGCACTGTAATCCCTGTTTGCAAGGTCAAGAGATATTTTAATATCCATTGTTCCCAGCCAGATCCCATGCTCATCTTTATTAAAGCCGTCCACACCTGTTCTAGTGCAAACAATTGGGTGTAAATGTTTCCCAGGGGATGGGAAGGCATCACTTTTACACAACCACATGCTCTATATGTTTTCACCAATGCATCCCATGTGTGTTGTATAGGTTTGGAAATAGAGGGTCAATATAAATGGTAAATGTATTGTATTTATATCTGGCTCAAATCACTTGCTCACTACAACACATGCCAACATTCACCCATTCATGTACACACACATCCATACATTCAGTGTGCCAAACTGCTCATTAGTGGTTTGGGGTTCAGTGGTACCAGGACTACCCATGATTCCTACGACCACCTGCCTCTTTAAACATGCCACCCCAATATTAGTCAATAATAGTCGTTTTAAGAATCCATTTTAAGATCTTATTGTTTGTTTTTAAATCTCTTAATGGGCTAGCACCATCATATTTATCTGATATGCTGATTTTGCACACTCTAGTCAGAGCACTCAGGTCCACTGACCAGTTGCTTTTAGACTGTCCCAGAACCAGACTGAAGACCAGAGGGGACCGAGCTTTCTCAGTGGCAGGTCCTAAGCTCTGGAACTCTCTTCCTCTCAACATTAAAGCAGCTTACTCTTTTGAGAGTTTAAAATCACTTTTAAAAACTTATCTTTTTGCACTGGCTTCTAACATAAGCTGAGCTTTGACATTATATTGATATTGATCTGTTTTATTGTTTTTAGACATATTCTGTTTCAGATGGGTTTTTCTGGTTATTTATTATGCTTTTATCTTATGTTGTTATCTATAATTGTACAGCACTTCGGGGCAGTAGTGACTGTTTGTAAATGTGCTATAGAAATAAACCTTGACCTTGACCTTGACCAATATAGTTCATTGCTACAATATACTGAGCAGATAAAACAGCATATATTATTTATGCTCATTTATTTGTCATGATTAAAAAAATTATGGATAACCCAACGGGCAAATCTGGAACTGCCCCTCTCGTTACCTGGTCTTCATTTGATTTCATATTGGTCTGCTGGTTTTCCTGAGATACCTTTGCCTTCCCTCGTAGTAAGTTTTCAGCACATACATTGTTTGGTTGAGCTGTATTAGGATATGATGTTATGCATTATGTGTCAGCTACAGCCTTTATGTATGTGTTTATATACAGTATATATATAGATAGATAGATATGTGTGTGTGTGTGTGTGTGTGTGTGTGTGTGTGTGTGTGTATGTGCAGTATATCATACCTTGTTTCGACTTTTGCTATGATTACACCATACATTAACCATTATGCTGTAATTGTCTCTTGTGGCCGCAGTGCTGTTCAGCAAAACTTACTTTACCAAAGTTTTTACAGAATAAAAAAACGTCCGGAAGCTGTGTGGATGGTTCTGGATGTGAGCATTATTCATTCAGCAGCTTCTTATAAATGCTTAGTGAGAGGATGAGTTTACACTGATGCAGCAGCCAGCCTGCTGAGCAGTGTGTGAAGCAGTCAATGATTCCATAATGAGCAGGCTGTAATGCTTCCTCTGGCAGGACATGCCTCTGTTAATATACTGTACGAGGACCTGTCCTCTTTGTCTGTTTAAAGAGTGCAGCCATTAAGGAGAGGCAAACACCTCTGGACATAAATATTCACACTATTCATATCAACAGGCGAGAAGAAGTATTGTCAGAGCAGTCAGCAGAGTGAAATAGAGCCGCAGCTCCTTTCAGAGGCTCTTTAATGGGCTCTTTGTGCTGACAACAAGGAAAACACATCTTCTTAATTGAAACACTATTATCTTTTCAGGATGTGTTACCCAGACACATGTCAATATTTCAAATCAGTGCAGAGGGTTATTTTGTGGATGATATTTAGATTTGTGACATTATAAGCACAAATAATGTAAATTGAACATCCCAGTCATTCTGTTTGCATAGATATTTTGAAAAATGAAAGGAGCCTCATTTTGACTCAGCTGGCCCCCAGGTGTCAGATGGAGAGCGGGATGCTGTCTGGGTTTGAGCAAATCTGTACACTTCAACACTTCTTATTAAAAAGATTGACTTCTTAATGCAGTGAAAAGCTACTCCAGAAAATTAGTGACGGTCTGCCAGCTTCTGTAAATTATCCTGAAAGTGCACTGGGGCTCAGTTCAGGGAATTGAACTAAACACGCTAAAAGAAAAGACAGGAGATTGACTTGTCGTGGGATATGAAGTGCTGAGAGGTGACAATCACAGAAAATAGTTAGCATTATAATGTAGTCAAACCTGAGGAAGAAGGACAGATCTGAGCTATGAGACTGAATAAAAGCGGAACAATGAACTGACTGAGAATTCATATTACACATTATACATAGTCATTGGTTCATATGAAATATATTGAATACAATATTGCAGCTTTGAGCTGAGAAGTTGGGGCCATTTGGCTGTAGATAAATATAAATATGTCAAATATGGAGTTTTGTACTTAACCCTCGTGTGGTGTTCATATTGTTGTTGTTCCCGGGTCTGGTGGGCCCGCCACAGTATTAGGCTTTTAAATCAATACAGACATAACACTTTATGTAAAAATACTTAATAGATGTTTACTTTAGCTCAATCACCAATGCTATATACATCATTTATGGTTCAGATTTGCCATTTACCCCTGTGAGATCACATTTATGATCAGATGATCATTTAGTTTTTTGTGAGAAAACTAGGAAATTCAATTATAAAAAAGGTTTAAAAAAAAGTAACAAGATTTTTGATCATTATTGGTGCTTATTTCTTAAAACTTAATCAGAACAAGTGCTTGAAATGTAACAATTTTGTAACTTTGTGTGAGAATAGCAGGTGCACAAAGACACACTAGGGTCCACTAGGGACCTGAACACCTCATATGTAATAGTTATGTGTGTGTGTGTGTGTGGGGGGGGGTTGTACTGTGCAGTCATTGAAAATAAGTTATTTTGTATGTTCTTCACAGAAAATGAGCCAAGACCAATGAGTTTTAGTTAGAAGAAATAATAAATAACATCATGTTTCTTTCAGCAAACATTGAAAACGGGTCCCACAGACCTGAACACCATACAAGGGTTAAACTTAAATATATTATTACATGACTTTTTAGTTTAGCTTCTAATATCCATGTAATATAATTCAGGCTGCCAAACTCTTACTATCGTTCATCTTTTTCTAAACCATCTACAGTACTATCCTTTCAACAGAAGCAGAAGTGAGTGTATGATCAGTTATCATGTTAGTCATAAATGAGGACATTTCATTTTGCAGTGAAAGTGTTTTGAATGGGAATGTTAAGGATTGTTTTACATTGGAAGGGGACATGAAGTAATGATGGAGCGCTGATCAGGGGAGAAGCTGTTTAATGCTTACAGCCGTCTTTAACATCCAGCTGTCCATCCATCTTCCCCCTCTCAATGAGCTAATGGGTCTAATGTTCTCCTCCTCCCTTAGCTCTCTCTCATCCCTTCATCCCTCACCTTCCTATGTAGATGATTTATCACTGGGTTGTTGCTGGAAAAACTTGATTGTTTCCTTGTTCCTTTGCATAAACCTTTGTTTTCAATGTATAGACTGGATCATCAGTCATACATACTGTATATGCTTTCTAAAAATAGAATTTATTTATTACATGTTGGCTTGTTTTCCTTGAGCTTAGACTTTTACATGCTTCTGCATCACTAAATAGAACAACACAAAAACTATGATTATCAAGCAAAATGGAACCTGACAGTCAACAGTGAAACTCTACAAAGACAGTTCTCTCAGCATGACAAGGCAAAAGCAACAAAAAAAAGAAGTTTTATTTACACAACAAACGCACATAATGCATAATGCACACCTGTTTGGAACACAGATATTTACATAGAGCCCCCGCTCTTAAATGTAATGGCTCTGGACATGAAAACGGGGCTTGTTATTTCAACATGTGATTCTTTACATATACGCTGCCTCAGGGCTGATGGGTATTGTTGTTCATCTCCGGGCCTACGATCAAATATGTCCTCCTCCATGAAGTTTGAGGAATGCTTATCATCACCTTATAGTCCCCCTGAAATATTTGAATACAATTCCTATGAATACTCTAGTACAGGAAGAACTATTTCTGTAGTTATGAATAACATGTAAATATTTCTACAGTCTGAAAGGACGTCTCCATCATGTTGTTAGACTGAATAGGACATGAAGGCAATAATACATAACAGAACACAGTGTGTGTGTGTGTGTGTGTGCCTCCTTTAACACCTCTGCTCGGCTGCTAAACTACATTCCTCACACCTCCGAAGCCCAACTATGTTCACTCGCACTAACCTGTTACCACCAGGTCATTCTTCAACGTTCCTCTGTCCAAACAGGAGAGGTGTTATGGAGGCAGTGCAGCCAGAGCCGCTTGGTAGCCTACCAGTGGAGAAGATTTCCAGTCAGTGGACATTTAGTCTGCAGGACAACAACATGGAAACTGGATCACAGATGAATATTATTCCCAAAGAGATTGTGAACAAATGATGCTTGACGCTTCAAATTGCTAAACTTGTTTTGGCTGCACTGACTAAAAAGCATTAACGGTATCAAAAGGGGGAAAGTAGCACACCATGACACAGCAGCTCGGACTGATGCACTGAAACATATGCAAAAATTCCAATTTTTTTTCTCTTTTTCTCTTTACTGTCATCTTCTAATGAACATTTGGTCTTGGCAGCCTTTTGTTCTTCTAATATCCTCATGATATAGATAAAGATAAAGAACATTATTCCCCAATTCTCTATGATCAAAAAGCAAAACACAAGTCTATCATTCAGTGTACATAAAATAGAGATGATCCAGTTCTGACACTGAGCAGGAAATTAGCTTCTAACTTAGCCAGGTCTAGAGTCTGCAACCATGTGGCAGCTCTGTGAGGCTGAACCGGAGCTAAACGCTCACATCAACATGCTCACAGTCACAATGGTGCCCTGCTGAGGTTTAGCAGGCATAATATTCACCATGCTCACTTTTAGTTTAGTGTCTTAGCATGCAAGCATTTGATAATTAGCATTAAACATAAAGTCATGGAATCTGCAAGTGGGTGGTCAAAAACCAAAGTATTGGACACTCTGTTGTGTTAGAATCACTATACATACACATTCTCAGGATCTATTCATCCACAAATGGAGCAGTTGGGGTAGGGTGCCTTGCTCAAGAGCACCTGGCAGTGCCCAAGTGATGAAGTGGCACCTCTCTAGCTACCAGTCCACATCCTATACTTTGGTCCTTACAGGGACTTGAACTAGCAACCCTCCGGGTCCTAACCCAATTCCCTACGGCTGAGCTACTGCCACCCCAATGAAAACAGTGCTAAATGAAAAGTCAGGAGATCAGAGTTATTACATTTCATCCTGCAGACCGTAAAGAATAACTACATCAATCCACCGCATAGTTTGACAAGATGTTTCAATATAGAACAACAACTATAATGTTAGAGTGGTGCTAGCCAAAAGGTCAGATGATCACCGCAGTCCGCAAATGCATGGATGTCTGCACCAAATGTACTAATGCATCTAGAGATATTTACAGAATAAGTAAACATTTGCATCAAGCCCTTAGAATTCATCCTCTCTGGAACTTGAATATCTATCACTCCAACATTTCCCTCAGAAGCATTGGCTGGATGGTGTTGAAAGCACTGGAGAAATCCTAGAACATGATTCTCACCGAGCTTCTCACATTTTCCAGGTGGGAGAGAGATTTGGGGAGAGAAGGTATATGATATGTGTGTAGGCTACGTACACAGGAACCTATTAATGCACAACTATTTATCCCCCTTCATGAGAAGATTGTGTGCAGTGGCCGGTTTTGGCACAGATCGGCATTTTTCATGACACATGGGGGACGGCACGAGCACTAAAAGAATAATTCTTGAAGCGGTTTTCTACTGTATTATCTATCAATTTACAGTGTGGGGAATTGGCAAATTGGCACCCCTGTTTGCTGAGAAGGCAAAGAGAAGTTGTGTGAGAAGGGGAGGGGGGAGGGGGGACAGTTCACCTCTGGGTCGAATGGGTTGCTTCACATAAGCGCCAATACCATGGGTGCTCCACTAATGAGCACCCACGAAGCTGATCGCAGTTATTTGTCAGTTAAACTTTTCTCTCCAATTCCCAGTCCTATCAGTAGTTGGGAGATATGGCGCTGTCCTGAGTTGAAAGGTAGCCGACTTTACAGCTGTATTATTGAGTTGATAGGGGTCACCACCAGGGCAGAGTGTATAACAGACCTTAATATCGTCTCTTTAGCTGACACAAACTCAACATAGTGTGTATTTCCAGCTAGAAAACGTGCATCTCTCTCTTCCCTCCATTGTTGTTCACGTTTGTGTTGCTGCGTGGTGCACGTGAACTGTCCTCATGTTGAAAACGTATACTTGACGCATACTTGACTTCATTCCCCGAGACGCAAGAAGAAAGCAAAAATATGTATTTTTACTAAACAAAATGACAAAAATACTGTAATAACGCACAAAGACTTGGATAAGTAACTTTAATCTGATGACTGGTTTGGAAACAGTAACGCGTTCGATTACTCATTACTAAAAAAAAGTGGTGAGATTAGAGTAACATGTTACACTAACACTCTAGGTACTCTAGGTACCGGCATCACTGCCCAGCGCAAGGAATCATCTTGTTGAATTTTATTTTGAAATTATTATATTGCTCAAAGGTCACCTTCATATCTCATACAGTGGCTTGAATAAGTTTACACCCCCATGCTAAAGTTTAAAACGAGGAATTAAAAAACATCTTTTGGAAATTGATCTTAATGCCTTAATTAAAAAAATTTAGGAAAGTCCAGCCTTTTAAGGAGACCAATTGTCTTTGTGAATGAATAATGTATTGTAAATAAATAAATATTCTTCCTTAAAATACAGGGGGCATAAGTATACACACCCCTATGTTAAATTCCCATAGAGGCAGGCAGATTTTTATTATTAAAGGCCAGTTATTTCATGGATCAGGATACTATGCATCCTGATAGAGTTCCCTTGGTCTTTGGAATTAAAATAGCCCCCCCCCCCCCACATCACATACCCTTCACCATACCTAGAGATAGGCATGGTGTTATTTCAGTTAGCTTAATAGCTGGTTTGATTTGCATTGAGAGATGAGCTTATGCCTATAAGTTCCACATGCCTATCTCTAGATATGCCCCCTGTATTTTAAGAAAGTATATTTATTTATTTACAATACATTATACATTCACAAAAAACTGGTGTCCTTAAAAGGTTGGATTTTCCTAATTTTTTGGAATTAAGGCAATACGATCAATTTCCAAAAGATGTTTTTTATTCCTCTTTTTAATCAACTTTAGCATGGGTGTGTAAACTCCTTCAAGCCACTGTATATAGGCTATGATCAAAAGCCTATTTCTTTATTTATAAAAAAGAGAATGTCAGAGGTTTGCATGATGTGGCGTTGAACAAACTTATCAGAGAATCTGCAACTTCCTAAGAGAGAAAGTTAGTTTGGGGACAAAAACGTGAAAATATCACCTGCACTATGGCTGCAACCCTTCCAGTCGCCTACATCACGGTCTGGTGTCTGCCTATGGGCTGTAATGGACGTGGGAAGCAGCTTTCTTCTAATGAGCCACAAATGACAGAAAGTGAAACTTAAATAAAGGCCAAATCAATGTATTGTCTTCTGAGCTTTCAGGGTTTTGTTTGACTAAAAGTTACAGTATACCCGATATGAGATTACATTCTTATAATAGCAGCCTGCTGTCTAATAAACTTTATGTCCAGGTTGGTGTCTACAAGTGGTGTCTACAATTTGGCAACATGACATCTACTGTCACACATTTTGGATTTGATAGCATTGCAGTTGAACTTAGATAAAATGGTAATATATATAATTATTTTCAAGTAAAGGGATATTTGGTTTTGAATGTATAGTGTCTAATAGCTTACATTTTGGGTCTGTTGCAACATATTATGCGGTTTCTAATTTAGGTCTAAATAGGTTAACTGTAGGCTGTCTGATAAAGAACATATTAGTTATTTGTCTAATTTGATACAACCATAGAAATAAACCACAAGCTAAAAGTTAGCAAAACATGATTGGAGCCTCTATTAAGCTCTGAGGGGAGTTGCAGATTCTCTCATAATTCGATCAGTGTTTATTCATTGCCACAAGCGACACACTCACTTTATCTTTTCATTCATTTAAGAAATAGGTATTGATTATAGAACAAATATGAATGTGCCCATTGAGCAGTAGGGCACATTATCATTCCCAGCACGAGCTGATCCATATTGGGGCGTTGCGCGGGGAAGCTGGGTGAAAATAGACACGTCTTGGGAATGGAAGAAGAAACGTTTTGCAAGGTAACATAAAACGTATTGCAAGGTCGGGGGGGCCTCTAGCTAAGAGTGTTTGCCCCATGTAGGCCGAGTCTGCAGCAGCCTGGGTTCCAATCCGAATCGCGACCCTTTGCTGCGTGTCATCCCCCATCTCTCTCCCACCTTTCCTGTCTATCCACTGTCACTATCAAAACAAGGAAAAAAGCCCCAAAAAATAATATTACAAAAAAAGCAAATACTTATTGCAAGGTAACACAAACGTAGTCCCCTGAAAAAAACTTGCCGTGACCCTTACGAGGCTCACATACAGTACATTAGCTGCTACTACTAACATTACTCACCCACAATAAACCATATTGTATCTCAGGCACTGCTGCATTCATTCCAAACACCTTTTTCTGCCAATCCGGAGTCCGACAATGCTACTGGTAATGCTAAATAGCTGGAGTAAGGAGAGAAAGCTTTTAACTAAGCAGCCTCATGGACCCCCCCCCCCACCACCACACACACACACACACACAAAACGGCATCCAGTAATGTGCAGGCTTGGCTGGGGAGAGTGTTTTGCCAGGCACTGACCCAGTGGAGATCTGCGGCTATATCTTCAGTGGCAGGTTTCACACGCAGCTTGAGGGCCAAACTCACACATAACAGCCAGGCGTCTTGTTTGCTATGGTTCTCGGGCCTGTTTCAGATTACAGACTGGCTCTTTGAAGTTGGCTGATGGACAAGCAGGGTTTTCCCCTGCTTCTCTGCCAGAAAGAGATTGGGTCATCCACAGCTCTGCCACCCACTGCATATCTTGAATGAGCTCCTGAAGAAGACATATGCTCACTTAGGCATCCGATCAGCGAGCCTTCGGGAAACTATAACAAAAGCTTCAGTGTGAGCTATTTCCTGATTTCACAGCAAAGTCCATGCTGAAATACAAACATCACCCTACCACAGGTCACAGGGATGGTGTAAGGGACTGCAAGTCACAGTCAGCACCACAACGTTGGGTTGATGGTGTTCATCACACATCAGAGTCCATTGTGTTTTGAACTCAGAATAATAAAGTTAGAGATGCTCATCTTTGTGTCTAACTAAGTAATAATAAATAAATAAATAGTCACAGACAGCTTTATCAACCAGTGAAAAAACGTGAAGCAGCATTTTCCTGCACATAAAATGAGAAACTCCACCCACTGTTGCCGGTCATACTCCAGTCCCAACGTGTCAAGGAGTAAATCAGTTCGGACTCGGGCTGGAAGGCTTCAGACCGCACTGGTCAAACAGCAGGAACATTATTGATGCGTCTCAGAGACTTTACAAACCTGCAGATATCCTGCAGGTGTCAGCGGTGCGTAAAAGTGTAGCCCGACAAGTCGTGCGTAAAAGTTTCTCCTTCCCTTCGCAGACCATGCGCAGCTTCTCGGAGCCACGCGCCTTTCCAGCGCGCGGCGGAGATGCAGCTTGTCTCGGGACTATCTTCGTCTCACCCGATCCCGGTCCTGATGCCAGCGTGGACCCTGTGAGCCACACGGAGTCCCCGGAGCAGTCTCCGGTTCTGTGCAGGCCTCCTGACACTCTGCAGAAAGAGGAAACGACAGAGGAGAGAGAGCCAAAGGTTTATCTGGAAGCCAGCGACCTTTGGACACAGTTCCACAAATGCGGCACTGAAATGGTCATTACAAAATCTGGGAGGTACAGTTAAAGTGCAATCATTGCGCATGGATGGACAGTTGGAGAGTTGGACGGGGCTTTAATCAATCTTGTGTCTGTCTTCTCCCTGCAGGCGCATGTTCCCGCCGCTCAGGGCCCGCTGCACCGGGATGGACACAGAAGCCAAGTATATTTTCCTGATGGACATAGTGACGGCTGATGACTGCAGATATAAGTTCCACAACTCCCGCTGGATAGTGGTGGGGAAGGCGGATCCGGAGATGCCCAGACGCATGTACATCCACCCGGACAGCCCGGCCCCGGGCGGGCACTGGATGTCCAGAGTGGTCAATTTCCACAAACTCAAGCTGACCAACAACATTTCTGACACGCATGGATACGTATGTTTGGATTTGGGTTCTGAAACTGTAACGAACTTGTGCCTACAATATTAGTAATAACAGGCTTTATTTGTAATAATAATAATAATAATAATAATAATATAATGCTATTAGAGAATGTGTTAAATGTGCTGATTTCTAACATGTGTATAGATAGTCATCCTTTGACTTTAATATTATGTTGATATTGTACACTTCTCGCTCATACCTGTATAATTATTTTTTTAAACAACATAAATGAGGTTGTGTGTGTGTGTGTGTGTGTGTGTGTGTGTGTGTGTGTGTGTGTGTGTGTGTGTGTGTGCAGACCATTCTGAACTCAATGCACCGATACCAGCCCCGGTTCCACATCGTGCAGGCCAGTGACATGCTGAGCCTCCCCTACAGCACCTTCAGGACCTATGCATTCTGGGAGACGCAGTTCATCGCAGTCACAGCCTACCAGAACCACAAGGTAGTCATTAACCCCTGACCTTTCCAAAAAAAAATAAAACTCACATCATTTACTTCAAGTTTAGGTAAATAATTATAATCCTCTGATAACATCTAATAACTCATAATAATTATAACCCGCTGTGATATAAAGATATGTCTCTACCTCCTTTCTTTAAGATAACGCAGCTGAAAATAGACAACAATCCTTTCGCGAAGGGATTCAGAGACACGGGCAACAGAAGAAGAGAAAAGAGGCAAGTCATTCTTTTTATTTCACAAAATATACCCAGCCATATTAGCTTCATGTTTTTTCCTAATTATTGTCGTGCATGCGCTCTGAGCAGATTATTCAGAGTTTTTAATCCAGCAGAACAATGTCAAAGAGTTGTTACATGTCCACCTTCTGCCCCTTCAATTTGATTTAAATATAAGTACACACATGTTATCATACAACATGCACAGAGTGAAAGTACACATTATGCAGAAAAGTGTGTTAGTATTATTATTGTTGTGTATTATGATAGTATTTAGCAGATAGTTATTAGCAGATCATTTTTGCTGATGCATTTATGTGTTTAAAGCTGCATTTAATAGAGGACTTGTTTCCTCTAAAGCAGTAAATGTTTGTGTCTAAAAACTTGATCTGTAAAGTTTCTCTAGCTGCCAGATACATGAAGCAGAGTGTAGTGAAATGTAGTGGAGTACAAGGAGGAAGTAGCAGGAAATATTATTATATAAAAATGTATAGAGAATAATTTAAAGTTGTCATATTTCAGTAATGTTTAGTAATATTTTCTGTAAATCGTTATGCAACATAAAGTTCTAAATGTTTTTAGTGAGTAAAATATTCTAAATTATTTATTTATTGTACAGTGTAAATGTATTCTAATAATATACACCAAATATTTGATTCATCATTATCAATGAATCTGCAGATTATTGTCTCATTGTGATGTATTCTAGTCCAAACAACAACGTTGTAAATGTAGATGTAAAACAATCCTCACACTTTGATGACATATTAATTATTAAATATGATATGAAGATGACTTTATATATCTGAAAACAACAGACTTTGTTGTATTTTATGTTGGATGTTGAAGGAATTGTGTCTCTGTAACTGATACAGTGGTGTAAAGAGTTCTGAGGTAATTGCTATAGCATATATGTACAGTATATACAGTGTATATATATATATATATATATATATATATATATACAATATATATTCACTGTGTATACTGTATACATATATTACGTATGTACTGTATCTATAAAAGAATTTGAAACAAATCAAATATTTACAAATTACAGAAATCCTTATATTAACAGAAATTTAAAAAACTATTTCACTTTCAGGGACATTTTTTTATTATTATTTTTTATTATATTATTATTATGTACCATCCAAAGTTATAGAGTGCAACCAGGTTAGTCCACACTGTAAACTCGCCGGAACAACTAAAGAAAATGTTGTCCTCTCAGCTGAATGCACTCAGACGGGACACAGAGGGAGTGTCCATGTCCCCGCCGGGACAGGCAGAACACTGTTCTCTGAAGATGATGAAGATACATTTATCGTAGAAATGATCCACTTCCAATCCATTGCTGATTCTATGATTTGAATCATCAGCAATTTGATGTATTGTTATTGATTGTTTTTACTTCAACAGAACTATTATCAGTCAATTATTTTCCTTTTCTTTTCTCCAATAAGGAAACTAGAACATTCTAAACCCCAGTCTAAAGAGATGAGGCTGACTGATATGAAATCTGAACCTGTAAAAGGATCATCTGCACAATATTCAGACAATTCCAAATCTTCAGGTGAGGAAAACCTTCATAATACAACTTCCTTCGATACGTAACCTTTAGTGAGTCTACAAATATGAATCCAAAACCAACTCTCGCATCTATCTTATCTATCCAAGCTGTTCATGGAAGCAGCAGTGACAATGCTGACAATGTTGAGGACGATCCTTGGCAAGAGTCGTGCGGAAGGAGAACTAAGCCGAAGGTTTCCCTAGCAGAGAGGACAGCGAGAGATTCGGGCCCCAGACAAAGCCCTGTCCTCACAAGATCCCCCGAACACTCAGAGACACAGCCACTGGGCAGGCTGTGCAGAGGATCCGTGTATCCACCGGACTATAACCCAAATCCGTGGGATCCCAGTATCTCCAGCTGTCTCCTCCACTCGGCTCAGGCTAACACCTGGACCAGCGGGGCCACCGCGGGAACAGGAAGTGGACCGAGCCTAGCAGCGGGCAGGACTCCAGGACCTCCAGGGATCCCGGTGCAGGTACACAGACGGCCCACAAAACAGTCCAACCCTTTTTAAAACACACAAAATACTTACAGAACACATCATTTTTAATGTCATTATTACTGTATACTGTAAATTAGACATATCACTTTAAACCCAATATAATATTAATTCATTATTAATTAATATAATTATGCTTCATTCAAAAACTTAAATACAGAAGAGGCAGCAGTAAAGTGTACACTGTAACAAATTTAACATAAAATTTACAGTAACTTACTGTTACAATTGGCAGCAAGTTACTGTGAATTATTTTTGCAGTAAAGTACCGTACTTCCATTCACAGTATTTTATGTATTCACTTTAAAATACAAAACAATTAAACACAACATAAGTTAAAAAGTAAGAATACTATTTACAGTACTATAGTGGCTATATTGTGATTGTATTTTTACAGTAATGCTTTGATTACTATGATTTCAACTGTAATACTTAGACTACTGTGATTTTGTCATGTCGACAAGGTTGTAATGTAACTTTACAGCATTCTACTGTAAAAATCATATACAGTAGTGTTACTGTGAAATCTAACTGGAGATTTCACAGCCATTATTGACAGTGTACTTAACACTTGATTAGGGTTGTGACATGTTATAATATATTATTAGTGCATAATAATGTGTAAGCAGCATTGTGATGTTGTAGCCAGTCAACTATTAACCATTTCATATGCATCACCAGTGTCACTGGTATTGATTAATCATTTGCTCTGAGATGTAGTGAAGTAGAATTAAAAGTAAAGTACTCATGCTTTCCATTCCAACGTTTTCATGAAGCGAGTGTGAGGCGGTCAGACTGAGACAGTCTTCCACAATAACGCTGTCCCTGTTTCCTCGCTGAGCTGCCGTACAAGGAGAGTTACACCAGGAAGATATTTGACTTTAAGTGTACTTTAAGATCCTCACTTGACTTATGTAACTCAGTCCGCTGAAGTCTCATATTCCCTTTAGACACAGAACGAGGACTGTTGATTTGACCTGTCGAGGAGCATCTATAATATACTAAATATACTATATTCCAGTATGAGCTGGAGGAAGGATTACGCACAGGAAACCTGTTTCAGTGTTCATACAGCACCTGACTGTTGATTTAATCTAGACAATAAATACAAATATGAACCTATCCTTTGATGTTTAAGGTGCATTTTCATGTTCCAACTTCATGTTCTAACTTTAACTCACTGTAAAGTGTTGTATAAACTCATGACTCTTTATGTATTACCTTAGTCTGCAATGTGACAAGAGCTGTTAAATGAATGTGGAAGAGTACAAGATTTTTCTCTGAAAAGTATTAGAAGAAGGTAAAGGGCAACTGTCCTTTTTTAATTCTTTTCCCTTTATTAAAGTGGCAGTGGATAGACATGAAAGGGGGACGACACATAGCAAATAAAGGGCTGCAGGTTGGATTTGAACCCGGGCTGCTGCAGGACTCAGCCAACATGGGGTGAACGCTCTTACTGGGGGAGATAGAGGCCCCCCCAGGGCAACTGTCCTTTTATCCATTGCAGACCAACTGATATTCTGTTGTATGTACTGTTTCCATGGTAACAGGAGCTGGTGAGCCTCTCACACTTTGGAGGCTTCCTGTTTTATCCCTACCCCAGCTTCTCTGCAACACCAGTCCACTACCTCCTCCCGCCTGCGCGGTCCCGAGTGGATTTCCAAGCCCATCCGAGCGTCCCCAGCCGGGACTACGCCCCCCCTCCCATCATGGGTTCATCTGCTCCTGCTTCGGCGGGTGCTGGACTGAAATATCATGCCCATGATTGGCTAATGCTAACCAAGACAGGGCAGAAGGATTTGGTGGACACAGAAGTTGAGTTTAAAAGCTGAAATTGAAAATGAAATTGATCACAGACAGAGTGAAAATTAAAGAAATGTCTGTTTGCATTTAAAGAATTGATCGATCTGTCTATGAGAGTGTGTTTTTTCAGTTATGTATTATGGCGTCAGTATACTACCTTCACTTCAAAAGGGGAGGTGATGTGATGTATTGATATTTAAGTTTTCTATTTTAGCAACTTATTTGTGCTGTAATACCTGAGTGCAAGGAATGCTGGGATACGCGGCCATCTGCTATATGCGAAGCTGTCTGTCACAGCCAGTGTATATAAGAATACATCTAAAAAAATTAACAATTATGTCCATGCCGGGATGAGCTGGTATAGACAACTAGGTTTGTTCAGGTTGTTACATTGTTTGATTTGAAAAGGTCAACCATCTAAAGTTCATGGAACATGCAGATGTCCTGTAGTTTTTTTCCTCTCTGTACAATATTGCAGTTAATTTACAAAAAAAACTCTGATAAGAGTACCTATAAAATAAACAACACATGTGAACGTGTCTCATTTTTGAGGGGGGTGAGGGATGAGCCATGTTACACTTTCACTGGCAATCACATCATACCCACGCCCGCAAGCAAACACCACCTGCTTTATTGCATATTATTTTAAAATCAACAAGACAATAATTCAAAACATTAACACAATTCTGTGTTGCATTGGACATAAAACTAGCTATTAAGACCATGAACTCATTATGAAAATGTTTCCTAAGGTCATACCGTACGTCTTAAACTTTCTCAAAGACTTCTACAGAAACCGAACTCCTTTTGCAACCGCATGTGTCGCCCCCCCGCTGGGATTAAGATAAAATGCAGGTTGAAACGCCCCATGGCATGAAAATTTCACTTTATGATTTTTTGTTTTACAGTTATTTTTCAAGATTTCAATTATTAGGGGACCACTAAGGCTTATATAATAAAGACTTCAGATACAGTATTAGGGGACCACTAAGGTCTATATAAAAGAGACTTCAGATACAGTATTAGGGGACCACTAAGGTCTATATAAAAGAGACTTCAGATACAGTATTAGGGACCACTAAGGTCTATATAAAAGAGACTTCAGATACAGTATTAGGGGACCACTAAGGTCTATATAAAAGAGACTCCAGATACAGTATTAGGGACCACTAAGGTCTATATAAAAGAGACTTCAGATACAGTATTAGGGGACCACTAAGGTCTATATAAAAGAGACTTCAGATACAGTATTAGGGACCACTAAGGTCTATATAAAAGAGACTTCAGATACAGTATTAGGGGACCACTAAGGTCTATATAAAAGAGACTTCAGATACAGTATTAGGGGACCACTAAGGTCTATATAAAAGAGACTTCAGATACAGTATTAGGGGACCACTAAGGTCTATATAAAAGAGACTTCAGATACAGTATTAGGGGACCACTAAGGTCTATATAAAAGAGACTTCAGATACAGTATTAGGGACCACTAAGGTCTATATAAAAGAGACTTCAGATACAGTATTAGGGGACCACTAAGGTCTATATAAAAGCACCCAAAAAGTCCCATGTCATGGGACCTTTAAGGCACTTTGGATTTGAAGCACTTCGCCTAACCGGGTGATTTGTCCATTAATATTGTACAGTCCATGTCTGAAACACTCCTTCCGAGTTGGGTCCTCCAGAGGCCAGGCAAGGCTCATCGTCATTCGGAGAACACGTAAATGGAACAGGCTAGCGCAATGTCAATGTTTTTTTTGTCACAAAGAGTTGTGATCAATTACTTGCGCCGTGAAAACTTTCCCGTTGTCTGTTGCACCGGGATGTGCCGTTTCCATTTTTTTTTCTCTAAACCCAAACGCAACACGGGCGGAACCACTTACGTCAGCACGCTACGCGCCAAATCCGTCCAGTGCGGATGGCGCGCGATAATAACAACAGACGCAGTAGCAGTCCAGTGTTGGTGTTGTCTGTCGGCTGTTCAGACTAAGTCTTCCCCTCAGAATGTCTCAGCAGGCGGGGTACTCACCCAGCTTCATGCGACCGGCGGACATCATGCGAATGAGGAGGAAAAGAAGCCGAAGCGATGCCGGGCAGGGCTCCACTAGCAGCCCGGGACAGAGCGACTCATTCCCGGCGGCCGCGGCGGCAGGTGTCCGTCCCTTTTCCCCGGGACCGCTGTTTAGCAGCCAGCCGCGCTCCGGAAGAAAACGCAGGAACCCGTTCGCTAACATCGAGAACACTTACAGCCCCCAAAAGAAATGTCTCGTTTATGACGACGAAGCCGCTGACACTTCTTACAAGATGAAGACATGGACAGACAAAGAGGGACACGAGGATATGTCAACAGAGACACGAGGAGGTTTAACTCTCAGCGCGAGGCTGACTGAAGCAGAACAACAGGGGCATGTCTCCAGCAAGGTCCGTTACAATAATCCAACTTTCTATATAACGTATTACGACCGTCAAGCCACTTGTTGCTCTTCAGAAGCCATTTGTTAGGTTTCCTTTTCTAGTTTCAGGCAGCCGTCTGTCAACCTGTTTGACATCAATAGATTTAAATTAATGAATTATTTGTGTATGAAGCCATCCATAAGATTGAAAGCTTGCCTGGTGTTTTCTGGAAATACTTTGAGTTAAACCCTTGTTAAGTTATCTGCGAAGTAGATATCATACTGTCATCAGTCCTGTCATTCTGATAAATCTATCAGAAAAGAAACCACTGTGTTACTGATAATGTCAGAACTGGCACGGTGGTAAGGTTTGATCTGTTATTTTTTCATTTATATTTTTTTTTAACCCTCATGTTGTCCTCTGGTCAAATTGACCCGTTTTCCTATATCAATGTTCTTTTTAATTCTCCAATATAGGTTAGTGTTACATAGTGTTGAAAACGTCAAACTAAGTGACAAAAATGTAAAAAAAAGTTAAAAACATCAATAAAAAGCATCAGCAAAAGTGTTGATTTTCAATTTTGAATGGAAGACAACACAATTTTTAAATAAAAAAAATGATTATCTTTTGCTCTTTACTATTGCTGTGTCCTCTGCTGTAGAAGCGTCTCTTCTCTGAAGACGACTCTCTTTTTGAAGAAGAAGAAGAGGAGGAGGTTAAAGCTCCACTGCTGAAGGTAGGACTCATGGTTTAATTTTTGTACAAAATGTCTGTCTGTCTCCATGTGTCTGCTTTGTTGTAAACATCTCTGTGTCCCCAGAGTCCCCAGGCCATCGCTCCGGCCTCCATCTCCCCCCCTGTGTGCTCCGAGTACCCAGCTGACTGGAGCCTGAAGACCCGCCTCCTTTTCACCTCGCCGCTCACGCTGTCTTGGGCCGAGCATCCCAAAGCTCAGGAGGAGGCTGCAGGGCTGAGTCAGCACTGCAGAGCTCACTTCCTGTCTCTGCCTCACAGTCTGCAGGTACTCTCAGAGCTCACTTCTTGTCTCTAGGTGACAGTCTACAGGTACTCTCAGAGCTCACTTCCTGTCTCTAGGTGACAGTTTGCAGGTACTCTCAGAACTCACTTCCTGTCTCTGGGCTATAATATCCACCGACATTTCAGCATTACAATAAATCCTAAACTGTATTTTTCCAGCAGAGGACATGAAAACAGAATGTAAAGTGCTACTTCACTTTAGTTTGATGGCTGTAGTTTATAATGTAGCCAAAACTATCAGCAAACTATATGAAAAGAACTGTGGATTTTGTGAACTGTTCGCCCCACTAATCAGCTTGAACACTGAACACTTGACCTTAATGCTACATTTCTGCCTGTTTGGCCTCCAGACTGTGGTTGGTGCTTGTTATGTTAGAGGCAGCCCGTCTCTGTCTCTCTGTCCCCTGCAGGACCCGCGGGTGTGCTCGGAGCTCCGCTGTGCCTTCCAGCAGAGTCTGGTGTACTGGCAGCACCCCTCCCTGCCCTGGATCTCACTGTTCCCCCGAATCAACGCAGACAGGAACTTCACGGGGAAGAGCACGCCCTGGGCACAGGACCGGGCTCTGCAGCAAAGCCTTATGACTGAATGGTCAGTTAGTACACACACACACACACACACACACGCGGGTCTTGTAAAGGTCTGATACGACATTGTGTTGTTCTTCAGGTCGGTGAGTCTGTCGTCTCTCTACAGTCTGCTGAAGGCCAGACTCTGTCCCTACTTCTACCTATGCTCCTATCAGGTACCGATGTAGACATCACACATCTTTATGGATTTTAAACACTAGAAATGTAACACTACACTCCACTCCTGATTCATTAAGTTGACTTTTCAACAGAATGAGATGCAGACAAATGAGTCAAAAATCTTCCTTTATTTCTATAAACTTTGCAAGACAACAGATGTGTCCTCTTACCAAAAGTGACACTGAAACTGTATTTTGTCCTTTACAGAAATTTGATTTTTAAAACAAATCCCACATCAAAATAACTAAATAGAAACAAATCTCTTGTAATAATTGAACTAAGAAGACGTAGTGACGTCTGAAGACAAGTGAAATCAAAATTTAAACCATGCATGCTTACATCCCTACTGAACATAGTACATTGTTTTTTGAAATGGGACGGTTGCATCTGAAAACATGTTTGCACTGTTTTGAATGAATGTTCTGACGTTCGACGTGTTTGTCAGTTGACAGTGCTGTTCAGGGCCGCAGGTCTCGGGGGCTCCAGCTCCATCACTGCTTTCATCTCTCCAACAACCAGGGGGCTCCGAGAGGCCATGAAGGCTGAAGGTGAGTTGCTCCCCACACCTCATCTTCACTGTTCACAATAAAAATGCTTTTCTGATCTTATACATCCTCAAAATGATATTAACTGATGGATGAGTATCCATCTCACGTCTTAAACTTCTGCAAAATGCCGCGTTTCGCTTTTTAACAAATACATCTAGACGTGCACATATCACTCCCGTTTTCTACACCCTGCATTGGCTCCTGGTGCGTTTTAGATTTTAAGACTTTATTGTTTGTTTTAAGGCTTTAAATGGTCTGGCCCCAGAGTATTTGTCTGAATATGAACTATAATGTCGCCCTCAGTGGGCTTATTTACTAGCTACCTAAGGAAAAAAAACAGCACAGACGGTACCTTAGAATAACGTTACGTGACTCATGTTGACTCTAAAAAAAAAAAAAATGCTGAGGGAACATTGCTATGTTTTTTCATGTTGGTTTTAAGCAGTAGGTCTATGCACCCCCACAAAGCTGGGAAAAGTTTTAAACAGCGTGTCGGGGGAATATAACGTCTACAACAGAGGCAGAGGGGCCGCAGGGTTAGCTAACGTTAACTTTTCCCTGACAACGGAGTTGGTTTTGATTTTTTGTTGGATTTGATTTTTTGTTTTTATTTCAGTTTATGACACCTAGTTTTTGTTATTTTGTTTGTTTCCTTTAACGATTACAACCTTGGCCCTACCTGAGCAGCATGTGGACTTGTTGTTTTTCATTTTGGTTCCCAAGTGAACAGGTTGGAACAGCCTGTTGCAGTATATAGTGCTTTTTTGTAAAATATTTTACCAAGTTCTTCAAAGATCTAGCCTCTGAATTTTGCTCTCTATGTGCACCAGATTGATGCATTTAACTTTAAAAAGTACAGAACTGTCTCCCAGGGTCATCTCCCCTGGACCACCCACAGGGTCCTAGCTCCACCCACCATCGTCTCACAACATTTATGTAAAAACACTGAAATGGGTCTAACTTTCAGCCCTTCACATATTCATGTAAAATGGATGTGGAGGACAGAAGTAAACACATCCATGTTAAACCCCGACATGCTGTGAAACATTACATTTATCTACTCTAATCATTAACGTGACTGTCTAACACTGTTAGAACACTCTTTCTATGAGGCTTTTTTGGCTTTGACAAAACAATCTCTCCAGACTCTTCATTAAAATGCTTTATTCTATTCCCAGTGTGGTGTCTCTCTCCGAACACATACAGCATTTAATATTTAAGGCTGCTTGACTCTGCGATGTTCATGAAGAATTATGCAGATGAAATACAAAAATTCAAAGCCACAGGGCAACAACTTTTGGAGCCTTTGTGCTGGTTGCCAAAGATGTGAAGACGTTTTCTGGCTCGCAGAAACACCACTATGACTGTAGCTCTACGTTAATGCATAGATTTTGTGTTCTTGTTCAGGTATCGAGTTCAGTCTGCCTCTGGTGGAGAAGAAGAGGAGCAAGGAACAACACAAGCTGAACAAGGAGACAGAGTGAGTCTGCTGCCTTCCCTCTACACTACACCTGTGACCCTACACTACACCTGTGACCAGGGCTTTATGCATCTGTTTGCTGTATGCAACTATTTGCCAGCATGGCTGGTAGATTTTCAAAGTTACCAGCCAATCAGATTTTCCACTATCCAAAATAAACCCGATTATGACTGCCACTGAAACCATTTAAACATCCATGTTTCATTTAATTGTTGGGAGGATACATTCTGCAGTGTTCTCTGTCAGGTAAATACAGTAGTAATGTCTTCCTCTGATGTAGACATAGCCTACTTTGTAAGTCAGTAGTGGATACAGTAGAGTTGCATATTAAGTGGTTTGTGGTAGGGCTGTAATCTCCCAGTCGACTCATCGATTTACAGTGGGTACGGAAAGTATTCAGACCCCTTTAAATTTTTCACTCTTTGTTTCATTGCAGGCATTTTCCAAAAATCAAAAAAGTTCATTTTATTTCTCAGTAATGTACACTCAGCACCCCATCTTGGACAGAAAAAAACAGAAATGTAGAAATTTTTGCAAATTTATTAAAAAACAAAAACTGAAATATCACATGGTCATAAGTATTCAGACCCTTTGTTCAGTATTTAGTAGAAGCACCCTTTTGATCTAATACAGCCATGAGTCGTTTTGGGAAAGATGCAACAAGTTTTTCACATCTGGATTTGGGTATCCTCTGCCATTCCTCCTTGCAGATCCTCTCCAGTTCTGTCAGGTTGGATGGTAAACGTTGGTGGACAGTCATTTTCAGGTCTCTCCAGAGATGCTCAATTGGGTTTAAGTCAGGGCTCTGGCTGGGCCATTCAAGAACAGCCACGGAGTTGTTGTGAAGCCACTCCTTCGTTATTTTAGCGGTGTGCTTAGGGTCATTGTCTTGTTGGAAGGTAAACCTTCGGCCCAGTCTGAGGTCCAGAGCACTCTGGAAAAGGTTTTCGTCCAGGATATCCCTGTACTTGGCCGCATTCATCTTTCCCTCGATTGCAACCAGTCGTCCTGTCCCTGCAGCTGAAAAACACCCCCACAGCATGATGCTGCCACCACCATGCTTCACTGTTGGGACTGTATTGGACAGGTGATGAGCAGTGCCTGGTTTTCTCCACACATACCGCTTAGAATTAAGGCCAAAAAGTTCTATCTTGGTCTCATCAGACCAGAGGATTTTATTTATCACCATCTTGGAGTCCTTCAGGTGTTTTTTAGCAAACTCCATGCGGGCTTTCATGTGTCTTGCACTGAGGAGAGGCTTCCTTCGGGCCACTCTGCCATAAAGCCCCGACTGGTGGATTGCTGCAGTGATGGTTGACTTACTACAACTTTCTCCCATCTCCCGACTGCATCTCTGGAGCTTAGCCACAGTGACCATTGGGTTCTTCTTTGCCTCTCTCACCAAGGCTCTTCTCCCCCGATAGCTCAGTTTGGCCGGACGGCCAGCTCTAGGAAGGGTTCTGGTCGTCCCAAACGTCTTCCATTTGAGGATTATGGAGGCCACTGTGCTCTTAGGAACCTTAAGTGCAGCAGAAATTTTTTTGTAACCTTGACCAGATCTGTGCCTTGCCACAATTCTGTCTCTGAGCTCCTCAGGCAGTTCCTTTGACCTCATGATTGTCATTTGCTCTGACATGCACTGTGAGCTGTAAGGTCTTATATAGACAGGTGTGTGGCTTTCCTAATCAAGTCCAATCAGTATAATCAAACACAGCTGGACTCCAATGAAGGTGTAGAACCATCTCAAGGATGATCAGAAGAAATAGACAGCACTTGAGTTACATATGAGGGTCACGGCAAAGGGTCTGAATACTTATGACCATGTGATATTTCAGTTTTTGTTTTTTAATAAATTTGCAAAAAATTCTACATTTCTGTTTTTTTCTGTCCAAGATGGGGTGCTGAGTGTACATTACTGAGAAATAAAATGAACTTTTTTGATTTTTGGAAAATGGCTGCAATGAAACAAAGAGTGAAAAATTTAAAGGGGTCTGAATACTTTCCGTACCCACTGTATTGGTCGATACGTTCTGGCTCGACCAAAATTCTGATTGTTCGATTTTTTGCAGTGTTATTTCATCAGGTGGAAGCATAGACTGTTACGGTCTATGGGTGGAAAGCACTAATTGCTAATGGGGGTGTTTTCAGAGCACCCCTGTTTCACAGGTAACTGTCTGTCTTCAGAACACCCCCCTTGTTTTCACTTTTTTTGGATTAGCCCAACCCACCGGCGACAGATTGAAGATAGAACTAGAACCCAACCGCAGCAACGGTAGCGTCCCCCAGACCCGCCAGACTACGCTGGATGTTAAGCCTCCAAACCATCATCCAAACGCAAAAATAATATCACGGAAGGAATTGTCGACTTTATTGCTCAGGATATGAGGCCCATTGCTGTTGTGGAGGGCTGAGGTTTTAAGAACTTGTTAATATACAGCGCGCCACACCATCATGCATGGACTAACCGCACAATGTGAGGGACTCAAAGAGAAAGTTTCAGAGTTAATACAACACAGCGAGGCACTGAGCTTGACCACAGATATGTTTAAATATACCGTATACATTAAAGTAGACGTGCCTTTTGTGTTTAATAGTAAAAGCTCTAAATGAATAGTGTATTTGTGTCTCAGCCGCGAAGCCGAGCTCCTATGCGAGGACATGCACAGAGCGCTGATGCAGCGCTGTCAGAGCTGTCAGACGAGTCTCATTTCAGTTTTTTTCCACCCCCCGCTTCCCCTCCCTTTAATTTGAATCATAGTTTTTGTGAGCTGAAAGACAGCGAGGACAGTCCGGCAGCTGATGATGAAGAGGACGGTGATGATGAAGACGGCAGCTTCTCCTGGCTGAAGGAGATGGGAGTTGAGGATAAAATCAAGAAGCCAGACAGCATCTCCATTCAACTGTATCCTCCTGCTGCTCTCACTCCCTGCTGTTGCACAACTAACATATAGAGCTGCAGGGATGAATGGATTAGTTGTCAACTATTTAATTAATCTCCCAACTATTTTGATAATTGATTAAACATTTAGAGTCATTTTTTTTATGAAAAATGACTCATTTTGTTTTAAATATTCTAGTTTCCTCTCTCCTCTGTGACAGTTAATGGAATATCTTTGAGTTGTAGACGAAACAATCTTGGGCTTTGGGAAACACTCATCCACATTTTAGAGACCAAGCAACTCATCCAGACAATAATCCACACATTAATCCAAGATGAATAGAACTATGAATGAATAGAGATAGTTTGTGTCAGCCCTTTGAGAAGAATGAGTGAAGCTCCTTAACTCATGGTGCAGTCGTAAGGAGGGTCAGACGGTGTGTGTTGACCACCGGCCCGAGTCGCTGGTGTGTGTAGACGGCTCACACACTTTCACCCTCATCAACTTCCTGATGAGCTGTAAGAGTCTGGTGGCGGCGGCCGGCTCCCAGGCCGGACTCCCCCCGACACTGCTGGCTCCCTGCGCCTTCAGAGGGGCCACCATGCAAACACTTAAGGTAGGCATAATAATTGATGTCTTGATGAATCAATCAATAAAGGGAAAATGGAAATCATTTATTTACGGGTTAGCCCAGTGCTGTTAACGTTATGTGTTGGCAAGGCTGACGGTGGGGCGCGCCTCATCCAAGCGGCTGAACAGAGCACTGGGACCAAGTGTCAGAACACACTACGTTCTCTAAATAAACTGTACAACCCTACAAATCTCCCAGAACTTTGGCCATCAACCTTCAAAAAGTTGCACCGTGCATTACGCAACCTAAAAGGCATGACCCTGTAGGAGTTCCGCTCATTTGGCGTTGTGAACGCAGACACTTTGACCCGCCTTCACGGAAAACAGAACCTGCCAATACCATTTCAGTAGCTCAGACTTGTTTAGGTACTAGGCATAGCCTACCTGGTCAATGCAGTCTTCCAGCCACAATAGTAGAAAGGAACCTGGTTTAGTCAACGCATTTACCTTGCAAATATTGGTACAAAGCCTGGGGGTGTTGTACGATTAAGGAACCATCCGGTAAAGTGATGCCCCACTTGATGAAGAGTGCTCGGCAATCCCATCGTCTAATATGTACCTCACTTCAGCATCCAAATGTGACTCTGTTCTTTAGACGGCCTTGCAAAACGGGTTACCGCCTTTGGGAACAACAAAAACACAATGTTATTTTATATAATGTTATTTTATATAATGTTTTATATTTTATTGTCTATATTTTAGACAAAGTCCATGAGTTTCCATGTATACCAACAAAGTATACTTGTAAGAGACACGAGAGAGAAGCTCATGAAGGCGCACGTTGCTAACGGTTGCTACGACACACACATGAGCACTTTAATTGGAATAAATGGAGCTTTGCGCTGAACGCAGTATCCAGTTTTCTTAATTCATCTTTATAATAATTATCATCCATGATTTGACTAGCATAAAACTGGCATATGTCTGTCAAACTGGCTGGTCACCGGTCATGGCCGATCACGTGACAATCGGCCTATTCCGGTCACCATCCAGCGTGTGTGTGTGTGTGTGTGTGTGTGTGTGTGTGTGTGTGTGTGTGTGTGTGTGTGTGTGTGTGTGTGTGTGTGTGTGTGTGTGTGTGTGTGTGTGTGTGTGTGTGTGTGTGTGTGTGTGTGTGTGTGTGTGTGTGTGTGTGTGTGTGTGTGTGTGTGTGTGTGTGTGTGTGTGTGTGT